>JAODAL010036695.1:0-41347 GCA_025379985.1 Phyllomedusa bahiana | reverse complement strand
CCGGGGCGTCCCCCAAGGGGGCACGGCCGGGGGATCGGACGTACGCCCAACCCGGAAGGCTTTCTTGCCTTCCGGGGGTGTCGGGTAAGGAGGCGGGAAAGCGCACGGATCGCCGGCCCCTTTTCCATGGTCCCCCTTTTAAATTATTGCGCCCGGTTTGTCGCGAAAATTTGGGGGTTAACCCCCCCCCCCCCCCCCCCCAAAAGGATCCGGGGTCGGGGCCCGGAGGTGGGGATGTCAGCTTTTAATAAAAAGCTGAAACCCGCGCCGATGCGCGAACTCTGTTTTAAAGAGTTCGCGCGATCCTCGGACGTATCCATACGCCCCGGTGCTTTTAACCCCCCAAACCCACCTGGCCCGTTTGGATACGCCCAAGGCGTTAAGGGGTTAAGGGACGTTTTTAAAAGCCCTTTTACCCAAATATGTCCAAAAAAGGGGCGCGCTTCTAAAAACTTCCCCCTAGATCAGTGAGGATTTTCTTGCGCCCTGTATAGGTTTGGACCTAAATCCTTCCCATTTGTTCAGTGAGTGAGGTTTTTTATGAAGGGACATTCCGGTTGAAGGTTTTGTCCCCTGAGGTTATTTGGGTTGTTTCCCGTGGGTACTGAAAGGTGGTGCGGTTAGTCTTTCTAACACTTGGGCCCGTGTTCCCCGGCTTTTTCCCCAAAGGTTTGTGCGCCGTATTGAGCGAAACCAAATCCGCCGTGAAAAAAGGGGGGCGGGACGGGGGGGGGGGCCGGAGCGGGGGGGGGCGCCGCCCCCGGGCCCCCATAGCCCAATCCCATTTTTTACGGCGCGTACGCGCCGAAAAATAATGTGTTGTCACTTTCTCCCCCGCGGGGGGAAATTCGCCGAGGGGGGGAAGGGGAGCGAGGGAAATTCCACTTTTTCTTTTGGAGCAGTGGATTACCAAAAATTGCTGCCGCGGTTTTGGCGCCGAAATGAAGCGAAAAATGGGGCCCCAAATTCGGGCAGAATAAGCGTGGTAAACGGGGCCCTTTTACACTGTTTTTTTAAAAATCTTTTGGGGTTTCTTTGTGACGCCTTCATCCCTTGAAGATGATGCAGTGTAGTGTTGAATTTCCAGGAATTCAAACTGGGGTCATTCCTCATCGGGGCCTGCCCCTCGTTAAACCCTGCAGAAATAAAATTTTGGAATGGGGGGGGAAAGGGTTTGGCATCATGTGTCCTTTTGTTTCTTGAGACTGATGTTGCCCACTTTTTCTTGAAAAACTGTAAGGCAGCTTTAGGGACAATGGATTCACCCATGGGCGGTATCCAGTTTAGAAAATTTCCGCAGACGAGGGTCTCTTTTAGCGGTTCCAATTTCCCACTGAGCAGATCACTTAGGTCCTGAAGCTTGTGGACTTCCTTGAGTTTAAATTCTTTGGGATGTTTTTTGCATTTCTTTTGAAAGGGGGCTTTCTCTATCGTTTTCGGCGCTCCCAAAAGGGTTAAAGTTGAGTCTCTGCCCAGGCAGCGGCGAGACCTGTTTTCTGTTTGGTCCCACTAGGACGATTCTGAGGCTCTTGATGCGATTTTAGACCCGGGGCCCCCAGCCATTTAAACCATGGTTTCAAGCCCCTGCTCTGGGGGGTTAGGTTAAGGTTGGAAAATGGCAGCTTTAAAAGGTTGCTTTCCAGGCTTGAAGCTCTCTGCAGGGTTTCTTTAAACTTTTTAAAAGGGACGGGTTTTTAAATTTCAGTTTCCCCTGTTTTAACCCAAGTACCTTAGCGAAATCGATTTATCTGCTTTCTCATGCTTGTTGCCGTAAAACTGTGGAGCCCTTGGGTTTTGGGGGGGAAAGGGGTTTTAGATTTTTCCCGGGGAAATTAGAATGATGTTCCCGGGCGGGGTTGAGCTTTTGGTTTAGCTCGGGAAAGTTCTGATTTTCCGCTGTCAGCTGGGGAAAAACGGGCCGGAAAACCCCTGGGGGGCCTTTTCCCTGTGTTTACCGCCCTTGAAAAAGGCACTTTTCTGGGGGGAGGGTTTAAATTAGTTTGTGGGGGTTTTGGGGGAAACCAGAGCTGCGGGTTTAGGCTGACTTGGAGGGTTTCAGTGTTGTAAACTTAAACAGATTGGGAAAAACGAGGGCACTTCAGTTAACTGTTTTGCACATAGTCCCCGGTCCCTTAAAACTGGATTGTCTGTTTCCTGTGGCAAGCAAATGGATCCCGGGCCTTGGGTCATCCCCTCGCCCCAAGTTTCTTTAAATTTGGCTAATGCGATTTCTCTTCCATCTCTATTTTAAGAATCCTTTTTCCCAGGGCCCCTTTCTTCCCGCACTTTCTCTTTCAGCCTGAGCCCTTTTCTTTGCACTTTCTTTTTAGCCCCGAGGGCCCAAAGCCCTTTTGCATTGCTCTTTTTTGCCTGAGCCTCTTTCTTCTGCACTTTTTTTTTTTAGCCTGAGCCTCTGCCGTTTTTTTTTGCCTGAGCCTCTGCTTCTTTCAATTGCTCTTTTAGCCCGAGCCCCTTTCCTTTTCTCTTTTCCCGGCCCTTTCTCCCTTTTTTTAAACCTGAGCCTCTGCTTCTGCACTTTCAGGGCCCGAGCCTCTAAAAGTTTCTTTCCGGGCCCTTTCTTTTTTTCTTGGGAAAGGGCCCTCTTATTTTGGCTTTTTTCTGTCTATGCGGGCCTCTAGATTTCTGTCACTCAGGGCTGAGCTTTTTTGAAAAGTGATTTGTATGTTCGTTTACGAATTTTTTTTGATGGTTTGTCTTGTGTTTGTCTCCCCGTAGTGAGGATACGGGGTTTTTCGCTTTATCTTTAGCATTCTGCACCATGAGTCTCTTTCTCTTTCCCCTGAAATTTTGACTTGTTTTCGTCTGTTAAGGCTTCATCGACATTTTGGTCTTTTAAAAAGGTGATAACTTTTTCAAAAAAAATTTTATCTTTTTGTGTGCTGTATTCAGCCCGGGAACGTTCTTGTAGGCTTCGGGATCACCTTTGAAGGAAAAGAAAACCCCACATTTAAAGGGGGGTAACCCCTTTTCCCCTCCTCTTCCGGTTATCACAGCCCCCATCTTTTATTTTAAAGTGATAGTTTTCAATAAGCTTTTTTGTGTCGGTTTGAGAGGGGCGTTTTGGACGTACCCAAATTGGTCTGCTGGGAAACCCTGAGTTCTGCTTTCCCGTTTCAAAAAACATCAGTAGCAAGTTGTCTTTGCTGTGTTCCAGCACTGGGGAAATTTTCCCAAATTTTTTTTTTCGGCCATTTTTTTTTAAGGTTTTCACGGTTTTTTAAAAAACCAAATTTTGGGTTTGGGGGTGAAAATCGAGAAAAATTTTTATGGGCTCCTTTAAAAATTAGGGTTATTTGGTTGGAAAATTTTGGGGTTTTTTAAAAAAAACCCTTCCTAGCCAAAAAAAGTGAAAAAAAAAATTTCCCCTTTGTTTTGTTTGGGGTTTTGATGGAGTCTTGGGGCCAAAAATTTCGGAGGGGCCCGCCCTATACAATTGGGGGAAAGGGGAAACTGGCTGGGGAGAAAGGAAAAAATAAAACTTTGGGGTTTTAAAGGGGGGATCCCAGAAGGGAAAAAAGAAAAGGACCCCAAGGCAGGCCCCCAAATTTGTAGATATAGTAAAAAAAGGGAGGGATGAAAAGAAAGTTGTTTATTCACCTTTTGG
This sequence comes from Phyllomedusa bahiana, assembly GCA_025379985.1. Taxonomy (NCBI): domain Eukaryota; kingdom Metazoa; phylum Chordata; class Amphibia; order Anura; family Hylidae; genus Phyllomedusa; species Phyllomedusa bahiana. Next base: position 37,722 of record JAODAL010036695.1, on the reverse strand, counting down.
GTTAAAAGCAATGTCACTTTAATTTAAAAAACTGTGGTTTTTCTCTGTAGTAGTTTAAAAACCCTTTGGTGCAGGGTTTTTGCTGCTGCTGTGTTGTTTTCTGTTTGTTGTCTTTGTTGTTTTGCTGCCAGTTTGCTTTCCTTTTTTTTCTGTTTTTGCTGGGAAATCTGTTTTGGGCAGGAAAATTGAAAGTTCTGCTTGCCCAAAAAGATGTGTGCCCCCAAGTTTTACATTAAAAGAAAAGGGAAAACCAAATAAAAAGGAAGTGACTCAGAAAAAGCTTAAAAAAAAACCAAAAACTCCCTTTAGAGAAAAAAACTTTTCGAACAAAGACAGAGGGAAAACATTTTGTAAAAAACTGGGTCAGCAGGTGGCAGGCCAGAAACAATAATAATAAAGAAGGAATGGGAGAAAAGGATGCAATAATTTTTAAACAGTTTTAATAACCAATTACCTAAAATGGTGGAGAAAGACCAACCCCCTGGGGCTTCCTATTACCTTTTTGGGTCAACAGGGTCTGGGACCCCATCCCCCTCCCGGGTCTGGGGAAAAACCTTGGTCCAATAAAACAATTTTAATAGTGGTCAGCACCGACCCTCTGAAAGGCCTCTTCCCATGCTTCACTTCCCTTTTGGGTCTGAAAAACCCCCCCTGAGGCCCCCTCCATTTTCCCAAAGCCTACTTTCCTCACTAGGGTTGCCCCCACAAACCCTTTAGGTTCATCCATGCATGCACCCGTTTTGGGCTGGGCCCACCCTTGACGGCCCCCCACCCATAATTTTTTATAATCACTAAAGGGGATGGGGCACCCCCCTTGACAAACCCTTTTCCTTTTTGGAAACCCTCTTTAGGCCCCCATCCATGCTTTTCCCTCCCCCTTTGGGTTTGGATTTCACCCTTTTGAAAGGGCCTCCTCTTGCATACACCCTTGGGTCTGGGAAAAACCCCTGAAGGCCCCCATCCAGTTACAAAAATTTTTCCCAGGGGCCCCGGAAAACCCTCTGTTTGGGCCCCCCATTTTGCAAAAACACCCCACCCAGGGGGCTTGAAAAACCCTTTTTAGGGCCCCCAATTTTTCCCCGTCCCCTACCACTTTAAATAGGGCCCGCAACCCCAAACCCCCTGAGGGCCCCCCATTTGTTCGGCCCACCCCAAAACCCCTCCTCCTAGGGTTTACCACCCCCTTTAGGGCTCATCCCTGCATTCAACCCCAACTTGGGTCTGGGTTTTAAAAACCCTCTGAAGGTTTATAAAATTTCATTTTAAACCTCACTAGGTTTTTGGGAAAAACCCCCTTTAGGCCTATCCTTTCAACCCCCACTAAGGGGTTGGGGGAAAAACCCCCTTGAGGCCTCATTTCCCTGCAGGCACCTCAGTAGGGTCTGCACACCACCCTTGGGTTTTCATCCCTGCATACACCTCAATGGGTCTGGAAACACCCCCCCCTCCTGAGGCCTTTTCATTCCAATGTTTTGGGCTTACACCCCGAAATAGGGGGCTTCACGCCCCCCTTCGGCCTCATACATGCATTCACCCCACTAGGGGTTTAAAATACCCTTGAAAGGGCCCCTTTTTCATGCCCTTACACCTCATAGTTTCTGCCCCCCCACTCTTTTTAAACAGTTTTACTCCCCCATGGCAAACAGAAACAATCATTTTTCCGGGAAATTGCCTTTTTTCCTTCCAAAAAATAAAAAGGCCGTGTTTTAAAACTAGGACAGACTTTGGGGGCCAATTTAATCATTGGGGTCGAATTTTACCTGCCCCTACTTGTGGGGGTTTCCAAACCCTTAAACACTTGGGGGCACCCCTGCAACTTGAACCGTTTACCAAACAATTTCCACTAAAAAGTTTCTGGTTTAGGGGTAAAAACATTTATCAACTGGAATCCAGACTCTTTCCCCCACAAGGTGAGGGCTCACTTTTTCATAGGTTTTTAAACAGGAGGTTTCGGGATATTTTTGTAATATGGGCAAACATTTTGCTCCACCTTTAAGGGCTTTTAGCGGTAATTTTGGGAAATTTTCCACAAAAGGCCCAACCCAAAAAAGGGACACTCATCCCCCTGTATTTCTCCCCAGCATGTTAATACAACCTGGCCCAGGGGGGGCCCAGGGGGGGATCGCTTTGGCAGCTTTATCTGGGGGGTTGAAACCCCCCGGGTAAAAAATAACGCCCGCCCCCCGAAACCTCAAAATTGTTCCCGGGTTTTCCCGGTTTGTTTCTGTCAAATTTGCAAAAAGGGAAAATGGGTTATACTCCTAGCAAAGGGTTGAAAGTTGCCCTGGGGAGGGAGTGAGGTTTTTAAATAAAGGGAGAGCCATGTAGTCTTCAGACATTTGGCCCTTTGCCTCTTTTTGTACCCCTTAAAACCAATATTGCAAAGTACTGAAGGAATTGGCCTTTTGCTTTAATTTAAAGCGGTGATGTAAGGGCCCTGTTTCAAAAAGCCGGGTTTGGGGAAAACAAAGATTTCCAGAAGAAATTTAGGGTTATGGACCCCGCCCCATTTGGAACTTGTTGATTGGGCCACTTCAAAATACGTTTTTGTATAGTTTTTTTCAGCAGCCCGAAACACAATTGTCATGGGATACGTTATTATATAACGTGGGCCCAAAAACCCGAGGGCTCTTTAAAATGCTTGTGCTTTTTCGGATGCACATACAGTTTAAGGTTGCCGGGGAGGGCCTCCCCAAAGAGCTGCAAGCTGGGGGGGACAAAAAATTTTTATAAACTACCTGGGGACCATTCCAAAAAACCCCCTGGGAAAAAACTTTTTAAAAACCATTTGGGGAAAAAACCCCTTTTTTTTAAACCTTTTTTATTTTTTCCCCTTTAACTTGGGTTGTTAAATTTAAAATTAAATTTCCCAAAAACCTTTCCCCCCCCTCCCCAAATTATACAAACCTACTTTTTTGGGAAATTTGACCCCCCTTATATTAAAAACTTAACCCTGGGAATTTTTTTAAACCCCTTAATTTATACTTCGGGGTTTTTTTTTTCCCAAAAATTTTGGTGACCCCCCTAAATTTATACTAGGGGGAAACCTTTTTGGGGGAACCCCTATTTACTCCCTTTCGGTAAATTGGTTTCCCCCAAACCTTTTTCCCCTTTTAAAACCCGGAGGGGGGAAAAAATAAACTAAACTGGGGGAAAAACCCTTAAAAACCTATTTTTTAACGATTGGGGAAATGGGAACCCTAAAATTAAACACCCCAACTTTAAAAAATTTAAAAACCTTCAAACCCTTGGGCCCGGGGGTTTTTATAAACTTTTCTACAATTTTTAAACTTTGGGAAAAAATTAAAATAACCCCTATTTTAAAATCTCTATCTTTCTGGGGGGCCCCCTAACCTTTTTAAAAACCATTTCCATTCTTTGGGGGTTTTAAAAATATATAAACTAAAAAATTTCTTTTCCCATAACCCTTGGGGAAAAATTAATTTTTTAAAAGGGGAATATAAAATTACCCCCTTTTTTTTTCGGTTTTGGGGCCCTATAAATAAACCCACTTAAACCCCCTTTAAAGGGGGCCTAATTAAAAGGAAAAGTGGGTGACTCCCCCTTTCCCCCCAGAAAGGCGCTGGCATAGGAGGTGGGGGGTGTTTTTAAACCATTAAAATTGGGAGGGGAAAAAAAAACCCCCCCATAGGTGGGGAGATGTGGAAAAAATGAGGGTTCTAAAATGTTGTTTTGGTAAATTTTTGCAGAGACCCAAATCCGTGGACAGGGGGGAAAACGCCATGGTTAACCATCATTCATTTGTTTTATTGGCCCCATGTATTGATGTTTTATTTGGTGGCTTTTTGGGAAGGTACTCCCCACTATCATACATTTGGAGGGGCATTTTTAAAAAGTTTAATTTTTCGCCCGATTTTCATTTGTACAATAACGGAGTTGATGGTCAAGGGGTTAATGGAATAAAGGGTAAAATAAAGGGCAGTAAAAAGTGTTGAGCTTTTTAACAAGAAGGTTTTTAAAAAAAAGTTTTTCTCAATCGCGATCCGATCTGATCTTTTACCGTAAAATTGGGTAAAAAAAAATCGCGATCGAGAATTGCATTAGCGTGCGCCAAATTTACTTTGGGCTTTAAAATGCTTCCTGACTTTTGGGGTGGCCATCCAATCGTGCAAAAAAAAACAGAAAGGGGGGGCAAAACGTCACCCGGGTTGTAGGGATCTCAAATTTGGGTGCTTAAAAAATCACCTTTACCCTATTATGTGTATGTCATGTTTTTCCTGTTGAATGCCCTTTCGGGTTTTGTCGTGAACTGAACAAATGCTCTCTTGTGTTGGTTGAATTTCAGGGGTGAAACCCTTTCCAGCGATTTGACAAAAGGGAAAACTGCCCAAAATTAGGGGTTGTAATTTGAAAAAGCCCCCGGGGGCCCCCTAGCCAAAAATTTTAGATGGGGCCCCCCCCCCCCCTCACCCGCCTCCCCCGACCCAAAAAACATTTCAAAGGGCATGCAGTTAATGTAGATAATTTCAAGGAGCAAATACCCCACCTTTCTTTCCCACTATCATTTACTACACCAAAAAAAAATCCACTAAAACCAAAAACCAACATTTAAACCCAAAAACAATAATAATATGGACCCGTTATACTGTTAGGAACATGACCAAAAATTACCACCAAAATAGTGGCTAAATAATACCCCTATAGTATTACTGATCAGTATACAAAAGGGCCAATAGTACCCCCATTAGTAACCATTTTAGTGGGAAATACTAGGGTACACAGGCTCTGCAGAATGTATATTAGCTCCATTCAGTGACCCTTTTTAGTGATTGAACCCATTTTACAAGGCTCTCCGCGGGCTTTTAAGTACCCCCATACAGTGACCATACAGTGGTAGGGGCCCCCCCAGTGTACCCCAGGCTCTGCCCGACTCTAAAATTACCCCCATTCAAACCCCCATATAGTGGTAGGTACCGTGTAAACGGCTTGCCGGGCTGTTATTACCCCCCATACAGTGACCCTATAGTTGTAGGGCACCAAAATGTTTCACAGATCTGCGACCCGTATTTTTCTCCATACAGTGACCATCGACACCCGTGTACCCCGGCTCTGCAGGGCTGTATTTTACCCGATCAGTGACCAATTTTTGTGGTAGACACCAGTGTTTCACGGGCCCCGCAGACTGTATATTTCCTTCCTTTTCCCGTGACCATAAGGGGGTAGAAACCCGGTTTTAACAGGTTTTGCGGACTGTATTTTTACCACCCTGCGTTTAAACCAAATTTGTGGTAGGGCACCAGTGTTCACAGACTCTGCAGCCCGTTATTTTTCCCATCAGTGACCATATAGTTGGGGAGACAAACCCGTGTACCAAAAGGGTTCTGCAGACTTTTTTATTTTTTCCCCATGCAGTGACCCCTATAGTGGTAAAACCCACGTTTACACGGGGCTCTGCAAGGGCTGTATATTACCTCCATTTCAGTGAACCCATATAGTGGTAGACCCCCAGTGTACACAACCTAAACCCATATTTTGTTAAAGTGTAGTTACATCTTTGACTCACGGTGACCCTTTTCTGTAAGTCGCTTTTATTTTCCCCTTTTTTTTCTGCACCCGGGAAACCAGTCTGCCATGGGGCCCTTTCCCCGGGCCCACTTGTCCCGGGGAAAATTTAGACACAAAAAACTTAGAATCCTCACTTTTTTCCCCGCCCTCACTTTTTCCCCCCCCTGGGTATAGGGGGCCATTTAGGAAGGCAGGGTTATATAAAGGGAATTTTGGGTCCCCCACTTTGGCAAGGGTTTTAAAGGGAGATAGGGGCCCCATTAGCAAAAGGGAGGGGAGGGGGATAAGGGCGCCCCTATAGTAAAGGGAAACCCGAGTTTAGGTACTATAGGGCCAATAAAAAGTAAGGGAAAATGGTTTAAATTGCTTTGGGGGCATATATGTAGGCAACAGGGTTTGGTTAGGTATAAGGGGGGCCCCCAAACAGTCAGGGAGGGCATAGGGTAGGGCTATAGGGGCTAAAATATAGGCCCGGCAGGGCATAGGGGGCCATATATATATTTTTTATATTGTATATATTTATATATATATATTTAAATTTTATATATATAAAAATTATATAATATTTTATATAAATATATATAATATAATCATAGTTGCCAAATTGAAAATTTGGGAAAAAACAGAAGATCAAAGAAACAAAAATTTTTTTGGACACGCCCATCTTTTTGGGGTTCACGCCCTTTACAAAAACCACACCCACTCCGCCTAATGCATAATGGTTTTGGAAGAAAGCCGGGTAGATCCCTTTACCCGGTATACCCCTCATAACCAGGAAGTCCCCCTTACGGGCGGTAGATGCCCCTTTACCCGGGAAAATCCCCCCCTTTGTAGCGGGTATCCCCCTTTATAGCATAGTTGCCCTTTATCCGGGTAGTTCCCCTTTTAGTACCAGGAGTTTGCCCCTTTTATAAAAGTAGTTGCCCCCTTTAATAGTTTTATTCCCCCCCTTTAGTATAAAGTTGCCCCTTTTAAAATAGTCAGGTATTTTCCCCCTTTGTATCAGGTATTTGCCCCTTTGTGTCGGGTAGGGGGCCCCCTTTGTAGCCAGGTATTCCCCCTTTAGTAGTCAGGTAGGGCCCCCTTTAAAGCCGGGGGGGGTTTTCCCCTTTGTAGCCAGGTGGGAGTTGCCCCCCTTTAGTACCGGGTGGTATTGCCCCCCTTTAGAAGCCGGGGGTTTCCCCCCTTTATTGCCGGGTGGGTATTTTTCCCCCTTTAGAAGCCGGGGAAGGAGTTCCCCCTTTGAACCCAGGTAGGTAGTTCCCCCCCTTTAGTAGCCGGGTAGGTATTGCCCCCTTTGACCCGGGTGGGTAGTTCCCCCTTTTTTAAAAGCCAGGTGGTAGTCCCCCTTTTAGTACCGGGTAGAAAGGCCCCCTTTGGGTTCGGTAGTATTTTTCCCCTTTTAGAACAGGTAGGTAGTTGCCCCTTTAGGCAGGGTTGGTAGTTGCCCCCTTTAGAAGCAGGTAGTGCCCCTTTTGTAGCCAGGTTTTGGGGTAGTTCCCCCTTTAGAAGCCAGGTAGTGCCCCTTTAAAAGCCAGGGGGTATTGCCCCTTTAGAAGCCAGGATTCCCCCTTTTAGAGCCATAGGTAGTTGCCCCCTTTAGAAACAGGTAGTTTGCCCCCTTTGACCAGTTTTTCCCCCTCTGTCAGCCGGGTAGTTCCCCCTCTAAAAGCCAAGTGGTATTTCCCCCCTCTAAACCCCAAGGGTTGCCCCCTCTAGAACCCAAAAGGGTTTGGTGGTGGGGTTCCCCCCTTTAAAAGTAGGGTTTCCAGGTAGGATTCCCCCCTTTAAAAGGCCAGGTAGTTGCCCCCCTTATACCGGGGTATATTGCCCCCTTTAATAGAAGGCAGACCCCCCAGTACTAATAAAAAAAAATAAAAAATCCACTTACCTCACCAGGCTCCTGCAGCTCCGGACATCTCCGATCTCCTCAGCGTCGCAGGAGGAGTGGGTATATATAGGCTGGCAGGGCTTTGGGGAGGCTATAGGGGCTATATAGAAGCAGATAGGGCTTTGGGGGGCTATATGTAGGCATGCAGGGCTTTGGGGAGGCTATAGGGGCTATATATAGGCATGTAGGGCTTTGGGGGCTATATATAAGCAGGCAGGACTTTGAGGGGGCTATATATAGGCAGGCAGGGCTTTGCGGAGACTATATATAGGCAGGCATGTCTTTAGGGGGCTATATATAGGCAGGCAGGACTTTGAGGGGGCTATAAATAAGCAGGCAGGACTTTGAGGGGGCTATACATAGATAGGCAGGGCTTTGAGAGGGCTATATATAGGCAGACAGGGCTTTGGGGAGGCTAAATATTAAAAGTAGGGGCCTATCTATCACATTACTTAACTCCCTTAGGACATGTGGGTGTATGCCATCAGGACCTGGGGATTTGTCTATTTTAATCTTCTTAAGACTGAGCTGCACTTCTTTCTGAGTTAGACAAGAAACATTTAAGTTGGAGTTTACCTCATCCCTCTGCTCATCACCAGAAAGGTCTTCCTCCTCCTCGGTAAATACAGTGGAGAAAAAATTGCTTCGTAGGTTTGCTTTTTCCTCATCGCCCTCTACAGTCTCTCCCTCACTACTTTTCTAAGGGCCAACATTTTCTGTTTTAATCATTTTACTATTTATATAGTTAAAAATATTTTGGGGTTAGTGTTACTTTCTATGACAATATGTCTTTCCGTCTCCAGCTTTGCTGCCTTTATCATTGTTTTTACATATTTTATTTTTTTCCTTTATAGCTTTTTAGTGCCTCTTCACTACCCTCCTTTTTTAGGAGTTGAAAAGCTTTCTTTTTGTTATTTATTGCTTCCTTTACATTTCTGTTGATCCACATTTGGTTTTTCCTGTTTCTAATTCTTTTATTACCATAAGGTATGTATCTCTCACAGTCGGCGCCTAGGACGTTTTTAAAAATATCCCATTTATTATTTATTCTGCCATTTTTAAACACCTTGGGCCACATGTATGAATCCCGCCGGGTCGGGGCGCACCTTTCCGCCAGTTTTCCGGCGGAATCTGCGCCTGATTTATGTCGGGGCCGGGGCGCGCTCATACATAGCATGTAAAGTCCGCCGCGCCTCGCCAGTGTGTTAGGCGCAGTGCGGGGACTGAGGCGCAGTGCGGGGCTGCGCCAAAGATTCGTCGCCGGAGGTAGCGCACTCATACATGCGGGGAAAAGTCCGCCGCGCCTCGCCAGTGTGTTAGGCGTAGTGCGGGTCCGAGGCGCAGTGCGGCGCTGCGCCGGAGATTCGCCACCCGAGCTAGTGCACTCATACATGCGAGGAAAAGTTCCCTGCGCCTCGCCAGTGTGTGTGGGGCACAGTGTGGGGACTTAGGCGCTGTGCGGGGACTTAGGCGCTGTGCGGGACTGCGCCGAAAATCTGTTCCGATGCGAGACAGGCTGGAACAGCGAGAAATCATTCCACATGTCGGTGCGGAGTATGAATCAAAAATCGCCTTTATAAAGGCGTTCAACATTCTCAGGAAAAGAGCTGAAACCTAAAAAATAAAATTACATAAAACAAAATCACTTTCCAAGTATCCTAATTCAAGAATTAGGATATTGGAAATTGCCGGAAATACAGTAAATTCAAATTCTGAAACCTATTCTGATTGGTCGGCATAAACCGGCCAATCAGAATAGGAGCTACAGTGAACCATTAAAACCTATGGGGAAGTTTAGACCAATCAGAATCCACGGCGGGAGAGTTCAAAATACAGTAAAAATGCTGAAAAGAGGTGATTGGCTGAGCTAGCGGGGGCTCGGCTAGCTCAGCCAATCAGAATAGGAGCGACAGAGACCCATTAAAACCTATGGAGAATTATTGACCAATCAGAATAGGAGCGACAAAGACCCATTCTAGTCTATGGAGAAGTTTAGACCAATCAGAATCCACGGCGGGATAATTCAAAATACAGTAAAAAGACAGAAAAGAGCTGATTGGCTGAGCCAGCGGGCTTGGCTATCCCGGCCAATCAGAGCGCGAGCTACTTCTCCCATTATAGTCTATGGAGAGATGGGCGCTCTGAAATCTCGGCTCTCAGCGCCGTGTGGCATGAAGTATTAATAAAAAAAATCATTTTTATTAAGTGTAAAACATTATCAGATAAAGAGCAGAACACTTCTTTACAAATAAAGCAGTTAAAAACCCGAACAACGCGTTTGTCGCCGAGACCGGCGCTACATAAGGAATTGCAATAGATATTGCGCCGTTCTAGAGTTTTGGAAAGTGATTTTTTTTTTTAAATTATGTTTATTTTTTTACGTTCAGCTCTTTTCTGACACTGTTTTCGCCTTTATAAAGGCGAATTTTTCGGAATCATACTCCTGCTGCACGGAGCAGAGCACCGAGATTTCTGTCGCGATCTTCTATCTGCTTCCTCGCATGTTCCGATCCTGCTTCACTTCGCCTCGGCCGGAGGATTTAGACCAAAAAAAATCCGGTCTGCTTGTCGGAGCTGCCGAGCGCTGCAAAGCGCCTCGCTTTGCCGACTCGCTATCGTACATGCCTCGGAGTATACGAGCGCGCCGCGTCCCGCCCCGGAACGCCTTCAGCCTGCCCACACCGCGCCCACTGCCCGCCCCTTCATGTGGGGCGCAGCCGAAAGTGGCGAACGCTGTGCCTAACACTGCATCCCTGCGTCCGACAGCGGGATGCGGGCTGGGAGGCGCAGAATACGCCAAAAAACAGGCGGAAATCCCGATCATACATGTCCCCCCTTGTCCCAGTAAATACGGTTTAGGGCCTGCCTAAGCATAATAAAATTAGTCTAACTAAAATTCAGTGTTTTTGTGTCTCCTCGACAAAAAACTCTATTGAAGGATAAATGGAAATGTATTCTATTATGGTCACTATTTCCTAGGTGCCCCTCAACCTGAACCTTTGTTACTCTGTCAGGTCTATTAATGAATATTAAGTCTAGAAGGGCCTTATCTCTAGTCGGTTCCTGCACCATTTGGTAAAAGTAATTATCTTTAGTTATTGACAAAAACCTGTTTCCTTTATGAGAGCTACAGGTTTCAGTTTCTCAATTTGTCTGGGTAGTTTAAAGTCGCCCATAATAACAGCCTCATTATGTTTAGCCGCCTCATCTATTTGCCTGAGGAGTAAATCTTCCATGAGTTCTGTTATATTTGGGGGCCTATAGCAGAACCCTATTAGGATTATATTACTGTTGATACCCCCATGTATATTTATCCATAATGATTCCACATGTTCATTTCCTGTATCTATATCTTCCCGCAGTGTTGGCTTCAGACAGGATTTTACATAGAGACGGACACCTCCCCCCTTCCGGTGTTTACGGTCACTTCTAAATAGACTGTAACCCTGTAAGTTAACCCCCAGTCGTAGCTCTCATCCAGCCATGTCTGTAATCCCGACTATGTTCATTTATTTTGTTGGTCAGACTCCTGGCATTGGTCGGCTGCAATTTAGAGACTTTTCAGTTTTTATTCCTTTCTCCCTGTTCTTTTTAACTATTACTGCACCCCTCCCTCCACTCCACCTCCTGTTTTATTCCTAATTCCCAGCTCTCTATGTTCACTATCTTGCACGCTATCTTTGTAGTTGCCCTCCCCCCAGTCCCTAGTTTAAATATTCCTCCAGCTTCCTAGCCATTTTGTCCCCCAATAAATCTGCCCCCTCCCCATTTAGGTGCAACCCATCCCTAGCATAGAGTCTGTAGCCAAGACAGAAGTCAACCCAGTTCTCCAAAAACCTAAATCCCTCTTTCCTACACCAATTTTTGAGCCACTTATTCACCTCTCTAATCTCGCGCTGCCTCTCTGGTGTGGTCCATGGTACAGGTAATATTTCAGAAAATATTACCTTGGAGGTCCTTGCCTTGAGCTTTTGGCCTAAGTCCCTGAAATCATTTTTAAGGAAACTCCACCTACCTCTAACTTTGTCATTGGTGCCAATGTGGACCATGACAGCTGGATTCTCACCAGCCCCACCCAGCAACCTGTCAACCCGATCCGCGATATGTCGAACTCGGGCTCCAGGTAAACAACATACTGTTTGATGATCCCGGTCTTTGTGGCAGATTGCCCTGTCTGTTCCCCTAATAATCAAGTCCCCAACTACCAGCACCTGTCTAGCCTGCCCTTTACTCCTATTCCCCATATTACTGGAGCAGACAGGGGTATTGTCTTGCTGCAGCAATGCTATTTCTGAGCTGACATCCCCCTCATTAGCCAATTTGTTGGGGTGTGCCAGATCAGGACTTGTCTCCCCATATGGTGGTAATATTGGTTGAAGTATGTTTTATATTTATTAATAGTATGGTGCATTATTCAGTCCCTCTGTGGTGGTGATATGGGGTTATGGTGTGGAAGTATTATTCAGTCACTATGTGGTTTTATTGTTCAGTAACTTTGTGGTGGTGATATGTGGTATTATTTAGTCACTGTGCTTTGGTGGTATATGGCGGTATTATACAGTCATTATGTGGTCATTGTGTTGTGATATTCAGTCACTATGTGGTGATAGGTGATCATGATGTGGTGGTGGTATTCAGTCACAATGTGGTGATATGTGGTCATGGTGTGGTGTATTTTTCAGTCACTATGTGGGGGTGTTATTCAGCCACTTTGTGGTGACAATGTTGTGGTATTATTTAATCACTATGTGGTAATGATATGTAGTGGTATTATTCAGTCACTGTGAAGGTGATATGTGATCATGATGTTGTGGTATTATTCAGTCACTATTTGGTGTTGCTCTGTGGTCATGGTGTTGTGGTATTATTTAGCCACTATGTGGTGGTGATATGTGGTCATGGTGTGATGGTAATATTCAGCCACTATGTAGTGGTATATGCTCATGGTGTTGTGGTATTATTAATTCACTATGTGGTGGTGATATGTGGTCATGAGTTAGTGGTATTATTCAGTCACTATGTGGTGGTGATCTGTGGTCATTGTGTGATGGTATTGTTCAGTTATTAAGTGGTAATAATATGTGGGGGTGATATGTGGTCATGAGGTTGTGGTAATTGGTGTGAGTAGAACTATTGGTAGCATTGATCTTGGGATTTTGATTTTGTGTCAAAACAAATTCCTCTTGGGTCTGCTTGAAAATTAAGAACAAATTAAATCTGAAGAAATAAGAAATCGCTTAACCCTTTAATTCCATAAGACTGTTCTTACCGGATGTATCAAGATTTTATCAGTTATGACATAAAGGGGTTATTCAAAACATGGACATTTCTGATGTATCCACAGCGTCTCCCATAAACACCTGATAGATGAGGGTCTCACCTCTGGGGAACAGGCCTCACCCGACCCTCATGGAGATGGGGCCACTGCATCCAGGTGGAGCATAAACAGAGTGGTAGACACACATGAACAGGGGTCTCTCCATTCACTTCTATAGGAGTTAGAGACACAGCCGAGAGCGGCCCCCAGAGGTGGGGCCCTCATCTATTATTATTATTATCATTATTATCATTTATTTTGGAGCGCCCTTGATTCCAGGGCGCTGTACATTTCAGGCGGGTACATAAATAACATTGGTCAGACAATTACAAAGTGACAATAAGTGATTAACAACTGGTACAGAGGGAGAGAGGTCCCTGCCCGCGAGGGCTTACAGCCTACAGGGAAGGGGTGAAGAGACAGAAGGTGAGGGGCAGACATGTTTGTTGGGCGGAGGAGTGCAACACGGTTAGTGTTGGTTATAGGCAATCCTGAAGAGGTAGATTTTCAGGTTACGTTTGAAGCCGGTGAGAGAGGGGGAGAGTCTGAAGTGTTGGGGCAGTGAGTTCCAAATTGTGGGGGAAGCACGGGAGAAGTCTTGGAGACGGTTATGTGAGGAGGTGATAAGAGGAGAGCAGAGGAGAAGGTCCTGTGAGGAGCGGAGGTTGCGTGAGGGGAGGTATTTAGAGATTAAGGCAGAGATATATGAAGGGGAGAGGTTATGTAGAGCCTTGTAGGTCAAAGTTGCTAGCTTGAACTGGATTCGCTGGGCAATGGGTAGCCAGTGAAGGGAGAGGCAGAGGGGAGAGGCAGGGGAGTAGCGAGGAGATAGGTGAATCAGACAGGCAGCAGAGTTAAGGATGGTTTGGAGGGGAGCGAGGGTGCTAGTTGGGAGGCCACAGAGGAGAATGTTGCAGTAGTCGAGGCGGGAGATGACGAGGGCATGGACCAGCATTTTTGTGCTTTCAGAGTTAAGAAATGAGCGGATTCGGGAAATATTTTTTAGGTGGAGGTGACAGGCAGAGGTGAGGGTATGGATGTGCGGTTTGATGGACAGATTGGAGTCAAAGGTTATCCCAAGGCAGCGGACCTGTGGTGCTGGTGAGAGAGTGTAGCCATTAACAGTGATAGAGAGATCGGGTGGAGAGATGGAGTGGGATGGTGGGAAGATAATGAATTCCGTTTTCTCCACGTTTAGTTTTAGGAGACGGGAGGAGAAGGAGGAAATGGACGATAGACAGTCAGGGATCAGGGAGAGAAGAGAGGTGACATCTGGGCCGGAGATGTAGAGTTGGGTGTCATCAGCATATAGGTGGTATTGAAAGCCGTGTGAGGCTATGAGCTGACCGAGGCCAAGGGTGTAGATGGAATAGAGTAGTGGACCCAGGACAGACCCCGGGGGGACTCCAACAGAGAGAGGCCGGAGGGGGGTGGTGGAGCGAGAATGAGAGACCCCTGAAAGTCCATCAGTGAGGTAGGGGAGATCCAAAAAGGGGCCAAGTCCTGATGCCGAGGGAGAAGGATTGAAGCAGGAGGAATGGTCGACAGTGTCCCAAAGGCAAGGACAGGGCTAGGAGGAGAAGCACAGAGTAGTGCGTGAGGCTTTGGCAGTTTTCTAGGTCGTTGGGGGACTTTGGTTAGGGCGGTTTCCGTAAAAGGTGGTGGGGACGGAAGCCCGATTGGAGAGGGGCAGGGGAGAGTTGGTAGAGAGATGGAGGAAAGTTGAAGATGGATGTGCTGCTCAAGGAGTTTAGAGGCGAATGGGAAACAGTGAGATGGGACGATAGTTGGACAGTGAGGAGGGTCAAAAAGGGTGGTTTCTTTAGGATGGGTGATGGTCGCATGTTTAAATGAGGAAGGGAAGATGCCAGAGGTTAATGATAGATTGAAGAGGTGGGTGAGGGTTGGGATGATAACAGCACTAAGGTCAGGGATGAGGTGAGATGGCAGTGGGTCAAGACTACAGGTGGGACTACATTATGGGATATCCCTTGGATGTGCTGGGAACACCCTGTATCCATGTGGTGATGGCTCTGAGAAACTGCTTCTCCTCTGTCCCCAGAGGTTCTGTATGTCACACATGATGTGGCCCCTGTAAGATTTGGGGCCCCCCTTTCTCCATAAAGGCGCCTGCAGTACTAGAACCTTCCAGTTCATCCAGTTTTCTCCTATTCTCATACACAGCATTCCTTCTCCTGAATGACAGACCAATGATGGACACGGACAGGAGTGAGATCAGCAGAAGAATATTAGACCTCACCTTGGAGATCCTCCACCTGGTGACCAGAGAGGTAAACTTCTCTAGATTTCTATCATCTTTATTATCTAACAAGTCAATGATAGAAGAGAAAATCCATAATAGGAGGAATCCAGCATCCTGTGTAGGAACTGAGCAGCAGAAAACCTCAGCCCCCAGTATGGTCAGTTATGTATCATGGGAACCAGTACAGCCATAGTAATATTATAGGAGCAATAAGAATGGTGAGTAGCCCGTTATACCGAGGAGGAGAGGGCTCACGAGGAGCCAAGACAATCAGATGGTTGGGTTTAGGCTGGGAACTTGGGTTTTTTCCACAATATTGACAGTTGCATGGAAACATAGAAGATGTAAACTTCCTCCATGTAGTTGCCTTTATGTTATCTTATTTTTAATATTCGGAGAGGTACATGTTTATCCCAGGTAGGCTTCCAGTCACTTACTGTTGATTTTCCAACCATATTAGTTAACGTTTCCTTCTTGTCCAGAATGTCTGTTGTCCATATCCTCCTTATTTTCCTGCCTCCTAAAACTAAATGTGGAGAAAACGAATTTAATCATCTTTCCACCATCTTACTCTGCTTGATCTATCTATCTATCATAGTCAGTAGCTCTACACTTTCACCGGTTCTGCAAGTCCGCTGCCTTGTGATAACCTTTGACTCCTTTCTGCCCTTCAAGCTACATCCAAGCCCTTACCTCTGCTTGCTGTCTCCACCTGAAGATATTTTTTGAATCCACTCATTCCTTAGCTTTAATACTATAAAAATGCTAGCCCATGCCCTCTTCATCTCCTGCTTAAACTACTGCAACATCCTTCTCTGCAGCCTCCTGTCTAGCACTCTTCCTACACTGGCTACCCTTTTCCCAGCAAATTCAGTTCAGGCTACTAATAATGATATATAAAGCTCTCCATAACCTGTCCCCTCATTCAACTCTTCCTTACTCTCCAGATACCTCCCCTCACACAAGGACATTTTCTGCTCTCCTCTTGTCATCTCCTCAAGCAACTCTCCAATATTTCTCTTGTGCATCCCCCATACTACGAAACTCATTACCCCAAGACATCAGACTCTTCCCCCACCCTCCTTCGTTTCAAAAGCAACCTGAAAATCTCACCCACAGACTTGTCTGCCCCACATCTTTCCTCTTCTCTTGTAGATCGTTAGCCCTCATGGACAGGGTCCTTTCCCCCTCTTTAAGTCAGTTAGTTGTGTCATTGTACTTTGTGTAGACCTAGGCAAAATGGAAAAAGCGCACCAGCTTCCAGCAAGATTCTTTTAAAAAATATTCATATTTTATTTAGACAAAAAAGACATTAAACTATCCCAAAAAATAGATTACTTCATCTTGGAAGGTAGTATATCCCACCGACGTGTTTTGAACAGATTGTCCTTAGTCACAGCATGAGGGAAAATATATCACGGGATGTCTCTTAGATCCATCACCGGTTACATATTTCTCATCTACCAAAACATTTTCATGACATTTCCATAAAAACATCTACAATATAAAAAATTTTAAACTTTTGGAAATAATTTTTTAAATTGGTAAAAACATTTTTGTAATTTTGAAAAGATGCATTTTCTGGTTCCCGGGCGAAAATCCCCCATACTCCTTCCCTTTAAATATTTTTTTATATAAATCACCACCACCTAAGGGCTTACCCCCTTTTTCAATTTTCTCAAAGAATTAAAATAAAGACCTATCCCTCACATGTACCTCCGAAAAATTTGCGGGATCCAATTTCTCCTTTAAAAAAATCTTCAAAAATTTGGGGTAACAACCAATAAATTGAATGTGAAATTTTTCTCAAATGATTAATAAAATAACAAATTTTTTTATATGTTTTTGATAACATATGAAAAAATTTGGGAAAAGGGAAAAAAAGGCTTTTCTGCTCTTGTTGTTTTTCAAAGGGGGGAAAAAATAAAAAAATTGGTCGTGTAGATTTCCCTTTTTAAACCCTAACGACTATTTGCATAAAGCAAAGCTTTTTGGAAAAGGGGCTGGGGAAACCCCAACACCCGCACTCTTTTGGGATGTAGTTACCTAAAATTAAACATTTTAGCCCCAGGAGCCTTGCAATTGAAAGGGTTTTTGCCCCAAACCATTAAGTTCATGTACAATTTGGCGGAATACGGCAAGCCGAAACCCCTTAAAAGGGCCGCACGTTGAATTTTCCCCGGGTTGACAGCCAAGTGCAAGTATAAAAAACTAGGCATTAGAAGGGCCCCTAGGGTTTGGTGCTCGGTTTGGATAAATTTTACCCCCGTTTGTACAAAATTTTTGGGCATATTTTATTTACACCCAGAAAAAGGGGCCCTTGGGATTTTTTCAACAATACGTTAACTGTGAGTTAAAGGGGTTTTTTCCCCACACAAGATTTTTTTTTTATGTTAAAGATCTTGCAAAAAAAAAACAAATTTTCAAAATTTCCCCTTAAAAAGTGTTTCCAAACCCCCTTTTTCGAATCTCCCCGGGAACCCTTTCCCCAGGGTTTGGGAAACTACCAACCTTTTGAACTTCCTAAAGGGGCCAGCAAAATGTTCTTAGCAAAAAAACCTGGTTCAATTTGCAGCCCAGTGAAAGCCCCGTAAATACACCCCTGAATTCAAAAAGGGGAAAACAAGAAAAAAGGGCGAAATTTAATTTAAAACATGTAGGTTTTAAAATACATCCATCCAACCCCTCTGCAAAAATTTGGTGAAATTTTATTTTTGTTTTCTTGGGTTTTTTTCCTTGAAGTCCCACTCTGTTTCAAATAAATTTGGGTGTGTTTCTATGTTTTAAAATAACCTAAACCCAAATTAACCTTTTTAAGAACTTTCCCTTTCGCTAACTCTTTTTTAACCCCACCCGTTTCTGTCACCCCGAAAATGGTGATCAAAAAACCCAAAACACTATATATTTGGGGGGTCTGGGGGCTGCAAGACTTTTGGGGCTCCCCATTGATTAAGTGAAAAACATTTTTGAAGGACTAAATTTTACCAAATTTTGGGGAAGTGGGGAGAAAGGGCGAAACGTATCTTTTTAAGAACTACTTTTCTTTCCTACAACTTTTTACACCATGCTTACATTTGAAAATCTATCTTTCCCCCCTTCCTCCTTTCCTACCGCCCATCATGCCTCCCAAAAAAACTCATCCCATTAGCCCTTCTCCCCTTCCCTTTCCCGGGATGGGTCATCATGGTTAAAAATTTCTTACTTTACCAAAACCCCCAAAACCCTCCTCTTTCAGGGGCTCACAAAAAATGCTCATTTTTCATCCCTGAACCCTCTGGGAAAACACTTTTTATTTTTTCTTTTTCCCTTTTTTTTTCAAGACTTTTTCCCAAACCCCGGGCCACCTTCCTTTTCTGCTCATCCCCCCCTCTTTCCCCCCACAAAACCCTGGTAACCTGCGTTTATTTTGTTGTAGTTTTTTTCCCCCCCATTTAAAATGGCTTGTTTGGGAAACCCCATCCTGTAATAAACCCCTCTTCCATGACCTTTCCCCTTTTTAACACCCCAATCTCCTCCTCAAACAGAAACTTTGGGTTTAAAACAATTTTAGACAAACCCCATCCCCTTTTTTCCCCACTTACGGCGGGCCACACTTTTACCCAAACCCCCAACCTGACAGGGGCCCGGGGAGTTGGCAAACTTTTTCGTCCACATTGCAAACCCACCGGGTTTATTCCCCCTGTAAACCCCCACTCAAATTTCCCCTCCTTTAGGTTTCCCCACCCCAACTCATTCGGGGATTTCCCATTTTTAAAAAAGTCCCCAGTTTTTCCCACAGAAACCCCCCCCGGGTCACCCCCCCCATTTCGGGTTTATTTTTCTGCCGGGTTTCCCCATTTTCCCCTCGAAATGAAATACCCCCACTCATCATGGGGATTTTTAACATCCCATTTTTAACCCTTGTCTCCTTCCCCTTTTCATTTTTTTTACTAAACCCCTTCCTTGGGCCCCTCGCAGTTTTCCCGCTCTCCCCAAATCACAAGGGTGGGAACTCTCTTATCTGGTCTTCTTTCGCCTCTGCTCCAAATTTTTTATTCTTACCCCTCTCCTTATGAACCTCGGAACAAAACCTTATCTCTTTACTAAAACAACAACTTTCACCTTCCCCTCGACAACCCCCCCAACCTGTCCCCCATTCCGAAATCTCCGCTCATTTAACACTCCCGGGCTTTTACAAAACACCCTAACCTCCTCACGCCCCCAAAAAACCCTTTCCCCCCCCCTTTCCCCCCCTTTCCCGCCTGTGGGTGTCAAACGTTACAAGAAAAATCTCCCCAAAACCACCCTGGACATGTTGGCACCACTCACAAAAACCGCACCAACCTAAAACCCGGGAAACAACGCCCCACCTTGGCACACCCTCAGACTCCCATCTTAAAAGCGCTGTTTTTTCCCGGGCGAGTTTTTGTTTTGGGGGGAAATTTAAAGCTACCTGCAACTTTCTCCACTAAAAAATTTATGCTCAACCAACCCCCCTGCCCTTCACCCGCCAAAAAAAAAATATTTTTACCTCCCCCCATCTCAAAACACCAACAACCCCCAAAACATCCGTTTACCCCCTTCCACCCCCCTTTAGGCCCAAACCCCAGGGCCCCGGGCACTGACCCCTGGGCGAAAAACCCCCCACTCACTTCAAAGACAAAATTACAAACATCCGGCAAAACTTTACATCACAACCCCAATTCCCCCCATCCGTCCCCCCCCCAAAGTCCTCTAATCTTCCCCCCCCCCCCTTGACCCCCCACATCAAAGAAAAAGTGTCCACTCTCCTGCCCCCTCGCCCCACCAAATTGCTCTAGTGACCCCCCTCCCTCCCCCCCTTGTCCAGTCCTTTCTCCCTTTTCCCCCCTCCCCCTCATTCAAAACTGTAACCCTCTCTCTCTTCCACTGGGGTCTTCCCCCTTTCCTTTTAAAAAACCTGTTAAACTCCCTTTCTTTAAAAACCCCCTCTGGAAAACCCCTCCTGCCCGCCAACCAAACCCACCAGTCCCCTCTAACCCTCCCTTCATCTCCCCAAAATCCTGGGAAAGCCCTTTGGGCTAATCTCCCCTGATCCCTAATTGGAGGCCCCAACTGAAAATGGGACCCAACCCCCGCCCCGCAAAAACAGGCAAGACCTGAAGGGACATCCACCTGCTGACAGGTACCTGTCCCAATTTACAAACGAAAGGGGGCCCAGAATTTGGGGGACATTTTCCTTCATCAACAATGGGGTGTAACGATTAAATTTGCGCAATTCCCATCACAGCCTTTATGTGGGGGAAACAGGGCAGAGACTGAGCCAGCGCATGAACTCACATAGATTAACTATTAATAACAGCAGAACTGATCTTCCAGTGGCACAACACTTCTCTAGAGAGGACCACTGTATTGAAGATCTGAAAATTATGGTTTTAATGGGACACTTTAAGACGCAGAGGGAGAGAAAGGAGTGGGAATTTAAATTAATGCAAAAATTTCAGACCTGCAAAATGGGCATAAATATTCATGCCAGCTTTATGTCGAACTATGTGTGAACAGTGATGGTCACAAATCACGGCCTGATGGCTGCTAGATAAGACGCAGGAATACTGACCCCTTCTGTCACGCCTCACAAGTTTCCAGATAGTTGACTGCTTGACCTGCTGTAAATGACTTTCTGCTTATACTGCATTTTGTTATTGTTAAGAATTCTAAAGATTCTTTGAAGGTCCAGTCTTTTGTGTATAAAAATCCTGTGAATTTTCAATTTCTTGTATAACATAATGTCTGAAGAAGGGAGCTAGTTCTCTCGAAAGCTCACCATCAAATATACTCAGTTAGCCTCTAAAAGGTATCGCCTGATTTCTTCACTCTTCTACTGATCCGCTATCTCTCTGCTAACTCTCTTCTAGACCCTCTGCAATCCGGTTTCCGCACCCTACACTCCACGGAAACTGCTCTTTCTAAATTTTCAAATGATCTCTGACAGCAAAATTCAGGGGGTTTTAACACTCTTGCTGTTTCTTCTGGATCTCTCGCACGTTGGACACTGTGGATCACCACCACTCCTCAGCATGCTCCGCCCATGGTATCCAGGACACCGCTCTCTCTTGGTTTTCTTTTCCCTCCCCTCTCTGACCCCCTTCAGTGTCTCATTTTCCGGTTCTCCCCCTTCCCCCCCTCTTGTCGGGGTTCCTCGGGGAACCGTTTCTTGTCCTCTCCTCTTTTTCACTCTCACAGCCCCCTTTGGGGACAAACCCATCAGAATTTGGTTTCCGTCCATCTCTCCCTGATGCATAAACTATACCCCTTCCCCTCCCCAACATCACTCCTCCCCCTGTACAAAACACCATATTTTCTGTCCGCTGTCTCTACATCATGTCCCCTCTCTATCCCCAACAAACCCCTAAAACTGAATTTATCATCCCACCATCTATAACCCCTTTTAACCCTGTATTTCTCTCTCAGTGGTGGTACCCACCAAACCCAGCACAGGCCGCTGCGGGGGTTTATACTAGACTCGATTACCTTCACCCCCAAAACAAATCCTTCCCTTTGTCACCTCCCTCAAGAACACTCCGAACCCGCCTTTCTCACTGGGGAAACAACTAAAAACCTCATTTTTCCTTATTCATTTCGCTTGACTACTGTAACTCCCTACTTATTTCATAGTTTTTAGTTTGTAAGGCAAAAAAAGACAATCTCCATTATTCAGTCGTTGTGCAAGTGTTATCCGGGAAAGGCAAAAACCCCCAATAGGTAGAAGCCAATTGGGTCCTCATTTAGGGAAAAAATTCCCTTCCCTGACTCCATCGGAAAATCAAAAAACCCCGATCAATGACCACTTCCCTAAAACCCTATCACTAAACTTGTTAAATTATTACGTCCAGAAAATGCATCCAAACCCTTTTTGAACTGGTTTATTAAATTCCCCTATACAAGCCCCCTCTGGCGAAAATTCCATAGTCTCACTGCCTTACAGTAAAGAATCCTTTCTTTTAAGTAGAAACTTTCGTTCCTCAAGACGTTTGAGATGCCCCCCTTTTTCTGTACAGCCCCCGGGTAAAATAAATCTTGGGAGAGATCTCAATTGCCTTTGATGTATTTAAACATATGTTTATGTTCCCCCCCAAGCCTTCTTTTCTCTAAAATAAAAAAACTTGTTGGTTTCCTCTCTGTAAACTCCCCCCCTTCCCCCTTGCCCCCGAAAGCGCAGCCAGGCTTGTTGTCTTTCCCCCCCCCTAACTGAGCCTCTACCCTGTGTCAGTCCCCCTTGCACTGGTGCCTACAGTACAAATACAACATAAACCATCACTCTCACACATAAGGCTCTCCACAGTGCTGACCCCCATACATTCTCCCTTATCTTGTCTACCACCCTACCCCCCGTCTCCCTTGCTAAGACTAAAAACACACACCTCAACTCCGAACCTCCCCTCCCGTTCCAAATTTTGCACGTATTGCCCATTCTCTGGAACATGTTCCCCCTTGGGGTCAGGCACACTCACAACCCTCACGTTTTAAGTGCGCTCTAAACTCTCTTTTTAACAAGCCCATCAAGTCCCTAATTTAAACCCCCCCAAATCTGTCACAGTTTGTCACTTCCTGCACTTTGGCACCCACAGGCACTTTCTGTTAATATAGATGTAATGGTTGGGATGGCAGGTTCATCCACATTTTATGTATACTCCCCATATTTATGTAACAGGGCTGGTCCATTGTAACCAACCCAACTTGTCAGCCTTTGTTTCACCATACACCCTAATAGATTGTAAGCTCTTGCGAGCAGGGCCCTCACACCTTGTGTCTCATTTGTCAGTAGCTTTTTATAATGTAATGTCTGGTTTGTCTGTGCTTATTCCCTCTATATTGTAAAGTGCTGCGGAATATGTTGGCGCTATATAAATAAAGATTATTATTATTATGAGACAACCCCTTTAAATACAGTAGAAAAAGTGAATCTCAGTGTTCTTTATTCTGAAATGATCCTGTAGAAGCCTTCTATTCATTTAGAATACTTTGGGGAACATGTACGAAAACTGTCAAGGTCTAAGACTTTCTTTGTTGCCCATAGCAACCAATCGAAGCGCCGCTTTAATTTTTTAGCGCACTATTTGAAATGAAAGGGGAGCTCTAATTGGTTGCTATGGGCAGCGAATAAAGTCTTAGACTTCGCCAGTTCTCGTACATATGGCCCTTTGTGCCCGGCTACTTGTGATACATGCTGGGAATTAGAGCGAGATCTTGGTCTAGAACAAATGTCTCGCTCACATCCCTCATACATGATCAGTACTTTTTCGTTTCACATGTTGTAATTTGCCAATAATACAGTTCTTTGGGCCTCTCCTCGTAACTTTTAGACTTCTCTTTTTCCAAACCCTTTTTTGTAGCTGGTCCCAGAAATGACCCCATATTTTAGATGTAGGTTGCTAGAGACCTATACAGCTGGGTCACAATCTCCTTTCTACTGAGGGAGGAATCACTGGGGTAACATCTAGAGGCTTCATTAACAAATATTCATAAAAATAAAAATTGTTTAAGCACAGACGACAGAATGGTGGAACGTTGTTGTTTCAATCACAACTTCAGAATTAACTGTATAAAGGTTTAACTGTTTCTTGGCAGATTGTCCAGTCATGTTCAAAGGAGGTTCAGCCACAACCTTAGGAGAACATCTACTCCAAAGATAAACTATAGTACAAAATATGCTGGGATCTTAATACTTAGTGATAAACAAGACTTGCCGACCATAAGCATTTCTCCTACAAGGTCTTCAGCTTTACACTTCTCTGCCAGAGGAAGTTATCAGATGGAGATCACAGCTCAGAAGTCCACACGTGTCCTGGACGTCTATCAGTGTAGGAATAATATTAGTTCTAGTCATTAGATTTCTGGAGATCGGTCACTGATCCAGGGATTTCTCTCCATACACAGGATTACACAGTAGTGAAGAAGACGTTGGGTGACTGTGTGGCCCCCAGCAGCTGTCCCTGTGTGTCAGGAGGATGGAGCCGGGGCCCCATCATAGAGCCTCTCCCGCACTCACTGATACATGAGAAGGACAATAAGCAGAAGATCCTAGAACTCACCAACAAGATGACGGAGCTGCTAACTGGCGAGGTGACGCTGCTGGGAATGCTGGGACATTATACAGTAACACCACTGGAGGGGTCTGGATGATGACCGTATCATTTTGTGTGTCAGGTTCCTATAAGGTGTCAGGAGGTCGCTGTCTATTTCTCCATGAAGGAGTGGGAGTATTTAGAAGGACACAAGGATCTGTACAAGGAGATCAAGACGGAGGATCTGGAGAATCACCGGCCTCTTATGTCACAAGGTAAGGAGATAGAGCTGGGTTATCTTGCCTATCACTTTGAGTGCAGGATGACACTGGCGGCCATTTTGGAGATTTAAAGGGAACATGTCATCAGAAATAACCTATTGTTTATATGGTGTTTTTACTTTCTCC
Organism: Phyllomedusa bahiana; assembly: GCA_025379985.1. Classification (NCBI taxonomy): domain Eukaryota; kingdom Metazoa; phylum Chordata; class Amphibia; order Anura; family Hylidae; genus Phyllomedusa; species Phyllomedusa bahiana. The sequence continues at coordinate 13,295 of JAODAL010036695.1, read as the reverse complement.
TATTACTCTTTATATTCTGATAAATCCTGAACTCCTGAAGGTGTCACTGTGGTCACTAAGCCTAATAATAGGCTGACACTTCCTCTTCTGTAGAGAAGAGTCTCCTCATTATCATCACAGATGGATTACAATGGAAGGTGACACCAATATGTAGATATCACGGCTTATCACCATTTACAATAGGAGATGGTCACAGCTACCCCTTTATATGAGCTGAAGGTCAAGTTAGGCACTAGGACTTCAGGGGGTGGGGTGCGGTTGGGGGGCCAAACTTTTAGCAGAGCTCCTGCATCTACCAGCAAAATCTTGGTTGTATCCTAGGCATCCTACGCTTAACCGGCCATAAAAATGTCGTGGCTGTTTGTGGAGCAGTGGAGAACCCAGGAGACCTGAATATTTCATTCCCGGAACCCGTGGGCAGCAAGGTTGTCTACAACGATGGCGGAGAGCTAGCTCCCACATGGAGCGGCCCTCAAAACCAGAGGCATACGCCAAAATCTGCCCTGCCTCGCCCGCAGATCAGAAGACCGGGATGCTGCACCTGAACAAGTAGGATGGCGACGGCCGGGATCACCAACAACTCGCTGATTGCCTCGGAGAGATTTTCCCTCCACAAACGTGCGCACCGAGCAACGCCCACCACTTGCCTGGAGCTTGCAGAGAAGCCGGGAATCGTGCACGGGCGAAAACCCCCACAGCTCCTGGCACAGACGCCAGAGAATTGGGAACTACGAAAGCCCCAGAGCAGGGCACTACCACCAACGAGCTCGGCACTGATGGCACAGGTGACATTGGTGGCTGCGTGGAGTACGGCGGGGCGGTGACACGCCAGGTGTCCGCGCGGGACTCATACACAGTGCTGGGACCCGGGCTGTGGGGTCCCCAGGCAAAGGACTGTAACCCTGCCTTTCCGTAGCACAGCCAACGCACCTAGCCCAATGGCCTATTAGGACGCCATCTCCGCCACCCACTGGCCCCAGACGCCCTGCGCCTATGCCTCATTGTTTGGGCTAGGCTACAAATCTCTGTGCCACTCGCATGGGTGGCTGCTAGGTGCCCTGCTGCAGCAAACAACACCTAATAGCTGTAACTGAGAGTGGACCGGAGTACTTGACAGACAGAGGTGCAGAAGACCCGGCACTAGAACCTGAGATCCACGGTCGACGCATCGCCGGCCTGGGACCCGAGGGGACATCCCGGCAGGCCTGGTCGCCCACCTCCACGACAGCATCCTGCAAAGCCCTCAAGCCTGGACTCTGGATCATCACCTGGGGATCATGCCCATGATCCTACAGTCACGTCTGCATTTCACGGGACGGCCTGCTCGCTGCTTCCACGGTGTCCTGTGTCGGGAGAACGAGCCCCGCTGCCATACCGCCTAGAAACCGGTAATATCTAAACTTATCGGGGGGGGGGGGGGCTTAGTTGTCGGAGCTCATTGCCCCATGTTGTCGTGCATCACCAAAAACCCCGCCCGAAGGCACTTAGGACGCCGGCCAAGGGAACTACATACCCCCCTGAACTTACTACACATTAGCCATATGTCTTATGCCTGTGCACGGTCGCAGGGGGACTCGGACTATCGGTAAGATGTTCTACTACTCGCCTCGGAGAGACTGGTCCAAAGAGCAAATTAACCACGTCCCATAGCTGATCCCCTGATCTGGGGTTTACCGAGTGTAGGGGAAAAGTTTTCATCAAAACCAAGCACAAGGAGGTTCTCTGACACCCTGTGCTCCCCTGATCTCTTATTTGTTAAATCCACACAGCACGGCTTGTGCATGGACACTTGTTGCCTACCAACAGATAGCATAGTACACAGGGATTCTAGATTTTGCCCTGGCAAACAACACTAACCGTTTTCCCTCGTGCGGCTCACAAGAGAGCAGCAAAGCTGCATGTCTCTCTGCTCATAAGGGGATCTTGGTGTGAACACAACTCCGGGACAAGGGACAATTGTTTCTATTGTTTCACGGCTTAATAGTGCACACCTCTGTTCTTGTTTCTCTTATGCTTTCAAGTTGAGGGAGGTTTCACCTCTGACTAAGCGGTACATCTAACATAGAGTTGCTTGAGTGCAATATTCCCCCAAACCGGAAGTGACGCATACTTCAGAAGCTGGGAGAAGTGGCAAATACACTTCTGATACAAGGGTCACTACTTCAGCTGGGCCGAAAATGTAGGCAATGATAATCTCAGATGGGACCCAGTGGTGATCACGGCCAGACCTGCCATTAAGACCCCCAGAGGCCTCCCTTTCACTACGCCCGCCTAGCCCATATTGCCCAGCCTAATTCCTAGCCACAGTCAGGAACGTACCACGTTACTCTCAAAAGTATTTGTTCCACCACTGGACCTTATCGCACCCTGGGGTACACCAAAAGTGGAATCTCAGGAGTATGAACATATTTGTTCACAGACAGACCCCAAGTAGAAACACCCACTTTTCGACAGTGGTACGCAAGCATGCTAAGCGCACACCCAAGACACCGACACCGCAAGCCAAAAAATCCCCAGCATCCACACAACCTTCTCCATTCCAACAAGAAATGTCAACTCGCGACGCCTTACATTCTCTCTCAAATTACAACAAACTCCCAGAAGATCGCCGACCTGGAGTCTAGAGCGGTAGAGATGGAGGAGAACATCGCCAGAGTAAATGACGATTTCCGCTACACACCTCCGTACCATAGAGATGCTCCAAAATTAATTAGTAGACATAGATAACAGAGAGCGGCAGATCAACTTATTCTTCATAGGGATGCCGGAGTCGATACCCCCGGATGCACTGGCCACTTACTTAGTCACAGACATTGCATCGGCACTGGAAATCTATCTCCTCCAAGACCTGCTCCTAATAGAACGAGTACACCACCTGGGAGTGAGAGGCAATCAACTAGGGAGACCACGGCCCACCATAACCAGATTTCATAATTAGACAGTCAAGGAAAAATTCTTGAAATCCTATAGACAGAGGAGAGATGTCAAGGTGCGGGGAGAAAAAATACTGATTTTTCCAGGACTTTTCACAACAGGTCTCCATGAGGAGAAGGGCTTTCACTCGGTGTGTAAACACCTTCATGACTAGGAAATAAGGTTCCAGTTGTTATACCCTGCAAGGCTAAAAGTACAAGAGAATGGACAGGCGGTATTCTGTTATTGCCCTGAGGAGGCAGCGCGCCATTTCCTCCCACAGAGAGGAGACCAAGCTTAGCGTAGGAGGTTGGACTTGGAGGGGGCGCAGCTAAACAAAAATGGCTATGGGGAAAAAGTTTTTTACAAAATAAGACTGCATAGGGAAAAGGGGCATAGTGATTTGACCCGACAGGAGGGAAGGGGAAGAGCACACTACTCGGGAGCGAGCATGAACACAGTGAAGGGGGGATGATGTCATCCCCCTTCAGTTAAGAAACATCCAACTGGGAAAGGAAGAAATGCCCCTGGAATTCAGGAAATGAGAGAATCAAGCTTCAAGAGAACAACCGAACTGAGGAAGCAATACATCCCCTTTAATGATATCCAGTCCCAAACAGACACTGGCCAAAGCCCTAGCAGAAATATGAAAACTGTCGGGATAAGATATTAATGTAGAAAAAATTGAGGGGATGCTCCTAAAGGGTCCCGCAAAGCCATTACGGGCTTCAGCACACCCGATTAAATGGTGTGTATCCTCTTTGAGGTATCTAGGCGTTCAACTGATCAGAAATCTGGATCAGCTGTATATGTCAAACATACACAAATACATCACGGGTCTACAGTTAACTTTAAAGAAATGGGAACACATCCCTCTGACTTTTATGGGGAGAGTGAACCTCAAGATGTCAAAGTTCCCACGTCTTTTATATCTCTTTCAGATGTTGCGGCTATACTTAAGACCAAAGGAGGAAAAGATGACTTCTCGGTTATACCGCGGTTTCATCTGGAGTAGTGGACGTGCATGTATCCCCCTTCACATCTTCCAGCTGCCAAAGCTGAGTGGAGGCTTGGGATTGCCAAATGTTCGTCTCTATAATCTGGCTGCTTTGGGACGATATTTCTACACCGTTCCTTGGTGAACAACCCGGATTTCAAGGAAGGCAAACCCCACGGGATTTTTAAGCAGTTACATAGACAGGGACTTTGCAGGGTGAAACAATAGATAAACCCCACCACTCGTACGCCCTATCGCTATGCGGAACTCCAGAAAGTATTCCCTGACAAACTATCCCCTTTTTTCATAATCTTCAGGCCTGTAGAGACATTTTAAGGCATATGACAGATATAGACTGGGACGCCACATTCAACGACATATTCTTGAAACCAATCACCAGACTGGCATTGCTATCCGCCATACACAAGTATCTAGTGGGGACCAAGGATAATACCCAGACCTGTACCCAGCTAACTAGGTGGGCGAAGTGTGACCCCTTACTGCAACTGACACACATCCTAGGCACCATAGCTATGGTCCACAAACATCTCCCTTGACGAGATACATGGAAATGCAACTCAAGATAATACATAATGCTTACCTTACCCCGATAAGAGGCTTTAAGTTGGGTATCTACAGTTCGGATGGTTGCTTCAGGTGCAACTCCCCCAGGGTAGATCTTTATCACTGCCTATTGGAATGCCCGATAATTCAGGAATATTGGCACAACATTATAATTTACAGCAAACAAATCGGCTTACCATCCTTTGAACCCTCGGCCTCCTGGGCCCTCTTTGGGCATGTGGAAGGGGGCATAGACTGCATCAACAGCAGGAGGTCGCATCTACTCTACATATACAAAGCTCTGTAAAGTAATCAACACAATAGAGGATAATGTGTTATTACAAAGGGATCTGGATAAGTTGGAGGCCTGGGCAGGGAAATGGCAGATGAGGTTTAACACAGATAAATGCAAGGTTATGCACATGGGGAGGAAAAATCCATTACATGACTACATGTTAAATGGAAAAAGGCTGGGTTAAAATTGACATGGAGATGGACTTCGGAATCCTGGTGGACAGTAAACTTAATTGTAGCAGCTAGTGTCAGACAGCAGCTGCCAAGGCAAATAGGATCATGGGGTGCATTAGAAGGGGCATAGAGGCACATGATGAGAACATATTCTCCCATTATACAAGTCACTGGTTAGACCACACATGGAATTTGTGTACAGTTTTGGGCACCATGCACAGGAAAGACATTGTAGAGCTTGAACAGGTACAAAGGCGGCAACAAAATAATAAAAGGACTGGGTGGACTACAGTACCCAGAAAGATTAGCAAGATTAGGGTTATTTAGTTTAGAGAAAAGACGGCTTCGGGGGGACATAATAAATATGTTTAAATACATCAAAGGTCAATATAGAGATCTCTCCCAAGATTTATTTATACCCAGGGCTGTATCTAGAACAAGGGGGCATCCTCTACGTCTTGAGGAACAAAATTTTCTACATAAACATAGAAAAGGATTCTTTACTGTAAGAGCAGTGAGACTCTGGAACTCTCTGCCAGAGGAACTTGTCATGGTGAATTCACTAACAGAGTTCAAAAAGGGTTTCGATGCCTTTCTGGAGCGTAATAATATAACAAGTTATAGATCTAGGATTCTGGAGAGGGTCATTGATCCAGGGATTTTCCAATTGCCAGATTGGAGTCAGGAAGGAATTTTTCCCTAAAATGAGGACAATTGGCTTCTACCTCATTGGGGTTTTTTGCCTTCCTCTGGATCAACACCTTAGCACAACAGGTTGAACTGGATGGACGTCTCGTCTTTTTTCGGCCTTACAAACTATGAAACTATTGGCGGCGGCAGCCAGAAAAGTCATCTTACATGGATGGCTCTAACCGGAGGGTCCCACCCTGGCCCTATTTTTGGAGAAATGCCACTTCCTGTTGAAGTTGGATTGGACTAAAACTAAATAATTTAGGGTGAAGCCACTTAAAACATAAATTTAATTAAAATGAGCCCAGAGAGCAGGTGAGTCAGTATTATTTCCAAACACACAGTCCCAAATAATAAGTCACCGCAATCCCAAATGCTCGATACAAGTGTGAAGACCTGGTCATTCCAACTAGAAAGAATGGAGCCGTCTTACCACATCCTATTAAGTCTTTCACAGGAATTGTTATACGTACGTAATCCCGGAGAAACTGCCCTGACAAGGGTGACACTGTCCCTCCTTGAGAAATGCCCTAAGATGCCTCCATAACTGCAGCCTTTCCAATAGGTTTCTTCCAATAGTTTGGGATGGACTCATGGGGGATTTGTTTATCAAAGAAACAGAGAAAATACCGATAAACGTATACATCATGTTGGTCTGTTAGCTTGGGCATAGGAAAGTGCATATGGGGTCTCACTATGCACAATCTAACAAACCAATTTTTTGTTTTTATCTATATAATCCAAAAAGGTAAAAAAAATTCAAAATCATGACTTCCTGTTCCTGCCCCAGCATGTAGAGACACGCAGTGCAGGAGCTCCTCTACATTGGGACCCTACCAGCTACAATATCTGTTCTATATCGGACTCGCATTTGCACTGGAAGGGGAAAAACCATAAAGGTCTACAACCAGGGGCTTCAATAAAGTGGACGTTGGAAAAAGGGCTGCCGAACAATTTCCCCGATGATCGGGGAACCCAAATGGGACAAGGTCTACCCCTTGGGTTGCCTCCCAAACCTTGGGGCCCCCAACCCCTGGAGTGGGGGGCCCCAAAATAAAAATTTCTGCCCAGAGCACCGGCCCCCTCACCGGGGGGCCCCCTGCCCCCATTTGGGGAAGAACCCCCCATTCCGTGATTGTCAAAACTTTTTAAATAAAAAGCCACTTCCAAATTTAAAAAATTCAAGGCAGCCGGAAATAAAACATAAATTTAACCCCGGAATTTTCCTGTAAAGGTGAAGGGACGTCATTCCCCTCATATTGTCCCGGGCCCATACCGCCAAAAAATTTTTTGTACTACCCCCGGACCCGAATTACACCCATGGATCCCTGAGCCTTTCAATCCCCCAAAAGAATTTTCAAAGACTCGGGGGAAAATTTTAAATCTACAGCAGAGATATTTAAACCTTTCCCGGTTTCGTTTTAAAGAAGGCAAAAGGGGTTTCCCGCCTAAAAACCTTTAATGTTTCACCAAGGGAAAACCTCCCGTTTGCTTGGCGTGCGGACCCTTAGGAACCTAACAATTCTCTCAACCTGATCCTTAATTCAGGGGCCCCCCCCGTTAATTGTCCTTTTGCTAAGCAACCCTGGTTGAACGCTTCGCCCCAACATTTTTGGGTCAGTTTAATGAACATTTGAAAAGATTATACCCTTCCCAACAATGCCTACGTTTTTAAAATGGGGGTCCCTTTGGAGGGCATTTGCACGATTTCCTTACTTTACTCCTCCTACATGTTGGAAGTGGGAAGCCCCAATACACAGGGCTTTGGGGCGTAGTTGGTTTTTTTGGGTTTCCGCCCAATGGTGTTTTTTTTTTTTTTTCTGTTCTGTTTTGGTCCCTTTTGTTTTTTGTCTGACTGTGTTTGTAGGCTGGATGAAATGCGTGGGATGTGCCCGGCGGTCCCCTCTCCCTGGGGGGGCCCTTTCCTCATTCACTTGCTGGGCTATAATTTTTGTCATTTAATTTTAGCAGAAACATCGGGGAACGTTAGGGACGGCGGTCCCTTCAAAGAGAATTATATTCTACGTCACCCAAAAAATTAAAAAACAACTCCCCCCTCCTTCAGGAAACTCCGGGAGGGGGAGATTTCAGCAGGCTTAAGCCCCTTTTGGGGTGGGCTCGGTTCGGGCTCTCAATCCCTTTAAAGGGAAAAATGGGAATTACCTCATCCAAAAAACTCTCTTTTTTTCTTGTTGGGCTCCCCCCATGAAGTGAGGGCCGCTGGATCATGTATCCTTAAAAGCCCCAGGGGAAGTTATTTCCATCTATAATATTTACGTCCTCATGCCAACCAAGGCTTTCTATAAAACCCGACAGACCAGTTATCTTTTTGACCTTAACCCTTTAAAATTGTGGGGGGGGATTTTAACCTGGTGGTTAATTCCCAAAAGAAAAAAAAATCTTCCAGATAGCCTCCCCGTTTCCGCAATCCCCACACTTTGGCTAATTTTTTTTCAGACTCTCGTTTGGTTGATACTGGAGGTCTCTTCATCCTGATGGAAGAGACTTTTTCCTTTTTTCCATCCTCACAATCCTTTTCCCGATTGATATATTCACTCTCTCCCAAAGCCATGCAAAGGGGGGTCTCTGTGATTTAAAGGATTTAGTTATTTCAGATAAAAGCCCCTCTTTCCTCAAACTTCAGACGCGCTCCCAAAGGGACAGACACCTCTGGAGATTCCCCCTCTTACCTATTTGGGGAGAGGGCTTTGCAAACCTCCGGGGTGGGGGCTGCAATTTTTACAAGAAACCCGGAGGATAGGACGGAGCCCTTTCCCGGGGGACGCTAAAGCGGGGCATTAGAGGCCACTTGGGTTGCCCACTAAACCCCTCGGAAAAGGGGGTTGCGGGTCAAATTAGATTGTTGTAGAACTTTGCCCCAAACTTCACAGATTTTTTCCCAACCCAACCCTCAGCCAAAATCCAATGGTCTACCTTAAAAAAAGAGTATAGCCTGGGTGGAGATAGAAGGTTCCCCCCGATCCCGGGTGTCACAAATTATTTAGGTTTGGGAACAAAACGGGGGGCTTTTAGCCAAAAATTTTTTAAGGGGATAACTTATTCCCAATATCTATCATTGAAGGACTCAGCGGGAATATGCAATATTCTGCTTAAATGCATTTAAAAATGCCATGCGATTTTTATGACCATTTTTAATTTTACCAAATACCTCCGATGACAGGACCCCTCAGACTGGCTTGGCCGTCGTCTCCCCCCCCTTTCTGAGGCAGAAGGGTTAACCTTAAACCCAACCCGCCAAAATAAAAATCTCTAGGGTTATTTAAAACTTGGGGAATAATAAAGCCCCCGGCCCCGATGGCTTTTCAGGGGAATTTTACAAAAATTCTTTAACTGAAGTACTCCCCTTCTAACCACCATTTTTAATCTATTTCTGACTAACACTCCCATCCCGAACTATGGCACGGGCGTTTATAAAATTTAAAACCCAAGCCCGAAAGGAAAGGTCCCCCCTCCCCCCTCGTACCCCCCCAATTTCATTAATAAATTTGACTTAAAAAATTTTTTCTAAGGTTTTTGGGGGACAGGGTGGCCCCCTCTTCTCCCTGTCCATTTGCCCTCAACAACGAATTCGTTAAGGGCGGCAGCCGTCTCTAAATTCGTGAAATCATTTCTGTCCTGGATGGATCAAATGTAACCGGGGCTTCATCCATCTCCCTGTCCGTCCGTTAAAGCAGAAAAAGCGTTCAAAAAGGTAGCTGGAGATGGGTGGGGGCATGATGGCGGATTTGGATTCCAGGGAGCCTTCCGTTTCCTATATCTCTTCACTATATACCAATCCCCGTTCCCAGATCTTTCCCCGGTATTCTTTTTTAGGCCATTCATTTGGGAAGGCCTCGCCAGGGATTCCCATTATCCCCCCTACTGTTTTTTAAATTTGGGGCCCTAGAGCCCTCTCCAGAGCCCGGGGCCCCTAATCCAATCTCCTGGGCATTAATATCGGGGTTTATCCAAATTAAGGTCTCCTTATTTCTGAGACTTCTATTTATCATCTACCCACTGGTGGGGTTCTGATAGCTTTGATCGTTACATGAGTTTGGCCTTTTCTTGGCTTCAAGGGTTTCTGTTCCCCAATCAGAATTGTTTTACTCTCCCCCCCTCATTTACCCCCCACATCTGCTTTTCAATTAAACCCATATCCCGGGGGGCCTCCATCAAAATAAACTGGGAAAAAAATAGTAGTCCCCTAACCATTTACACCTCAATTACCCCCCCTGTTCCCAAAATTGGTAAGGGAACTAGAACGAAGAATGCTCTTCCCCCTCTCCTTTCTTTCTAAGGCTCACTTCTCAAGATAAGACGTTCCCCCAAAAAACTAATTTTTTACAAAAAATCCCCTTATTGCTTAGAAATAAAGATGTCCCCAACTTTATACCCCCCTTTCACTTCTTTCATAGGAACAAAATACGCCCCCCCGGGTACCCTTGCTAACTGATCCCCAAGGGGGTAGGGGGGGGTGAATTTTCCGGGCGAGGTTTTAAAATCTAGCCCCCCTGCTTTTACCATCAATTGGGGTTAAACGTTTCCCAAAATTCCAACTCTCTACTGAGGCGGCACGGGAAAAGTAAAGGGACCCTTTAAATATTTCCCACTTATCAAACCTTTTCCCCCCAACGGGGAAAATTTACTTTTTCTCTCAAAAATTACTCAAAAATATCTTTGCCACCATCGCATTTTTTGCTTACTCCCAAATATGAGTTTTTTATAGAATAAGGCAGAACCGCCGCTTTTAAGTTGAATGCTTTTGATAATTTATCGGGCCCCACTTCTTCAACAGACCCCCTCTATCAGCGCTAATGCTGGTCTTCGTTAGGGTTCCAAAACGAGGGGGCCCGCAGGTTTTTTTTGGGGGGAGAAGGTCTACCCCAACCAGGGGAAAATTTTACTAAATTCTCCAGGGATGGCTGAAGATCCATAAAATAAAATGAGAATGGAGGACACATTCTTTTGAATTGCCCATTCGCAATTTTTACGGCTTTTAAAATCCCCCCCATCCACTTGTCCCGACCGTTTGACGTCCCGTCCCAAATGTGGGACCCCCCCAGGGTTTTGCCATATAAGGACCTGTGTGGGAAAAAATGAAGTTTTTGGGAGGCATACAAACCTGAATCTTAATTTCGGTGTCATTTAACTTAAGCCAATAAGCCCTTTTCCTAATTTACCCAACTTTAGGGAACCACCCAATTCGCCATATTTTTTTTAGCGTTTAAAAGAACCCCTGCCAAATGGTTGGAACCCAAAATCCCACATTGCAGAAGGATCCAGGGGGTCAAAAATCATCTCGAAATGGACAAACGACATTTTTCATACTAAGGAAACCCAAAAGCCTAATTTTTTCAAAAATGGCAGGGGTTCATAGGAAAATTTTACACCCCCCAGGGATCAAGGAATCAGCAGCCCTTTTTTTAACCCACCTCCTCTGACTACGGGGACTCTGAAAACTTTGGTGCTGTACCCCATAATTTTGGGGTTTACCCAGCCATAAACCTGGCACCGTGCCCTGGGGTACCCATTGGGGAACTGTCATCAAGTTTGGGGGGGGGAATTTTCCTCTATCTATTTCTCTCCCTCGGGGTTTAGGGGGCGGGCCGTGTGGCGATCTCCAGCATTTATCAGACAGGATTTTTTTTTTCACTTTTTTTTTCCCAACCTTCTTTATTCATAGTGTATGAATTATGTCTCTTTTAAAAAACGCGTAGGGGGACCACGTTTTTGGGGTTTGTTTTGGATTTTTGGTTTTTTTTTTGGGGGGGGGGGTTACTTTTTTATTATTTTTTTTTTTTCTTTCTTTAGTGAAGATGGGGAACTTCTTTTTTTCATTCTTATTATTATGATACCAAAAAAATAAAAGTCATTAGTGCTATTTTTACTTTTCATTCTTATACTTTTCACTGTATAAGATCTTATATTTTTTTTTGTGATCAATATATCTCTTTTTAAATGGGCATTATATGTTTTGTTATGTAAAATTTTTAATAAAAAAATGTTTTTAAAAAAACAAAATCAATCCCGAAAGAAGAAAACTAAAATGTAACTTATTAAATACATTCAGAGAAAATGGATCAATAGTGATATAAAATTTTGATATGCTTAGTAGCCGCAAAGTAGTCTGGAAGATAATGATAGTCATTTCAAGGTATATACAGACCACCAAAACAATAAGTAGGCTTTTTACTCCCCTACCCAGAGGATTGCGTCGATTGATATTCATTCTTCAAAAATCCCCCCACCAAATTGGGAAGGAGATGGTCCAATGACACTCTGTTGTGCCCTGCCTAACTGGTGGGGTTGTCGCCCTGCAAAGGGCGTCCCCACCCTACAGAAGCTCTCCCTGTAATGGCCTAATTAGTATAATACCAAAGTCATTATACTAAGAGGTAGGGAAAAAAGTGTTAGATAAAATGCCCAATAATGCCAATACACAGTATTCATGTATCCAGAGGACCAAAAATACTTAATGCTAAAAAAAAAAAAAAATGTGCATATGTCCAAAATGACTGGTGGTATTAAACGATGCAGCTAAATAATAAGTTGTGCATAGGGGGAGTTAAAAACCTCTAACACAAATCCCCCTGTGGCCAGATAGAATGATAACATCTGACTGCCTCGTGCGCCAGACACAAACAGGAGATGGGAGTTGAGCAGGAACAAGGAGAGGTGACTAAGCACTGGCAGGGGTGGAGGGTTCATAGCAGGAACACCGATGGGCACATTCGTGCTCCTTGTACCCTAACAACAATACAAATAAAAATATAATATTCTTCTTATCAAATTTACAGGCATAAAGCTACCAAAACCTTCAGGGTGATTGAGACAGAAAGGACTTGAAAAAGATTCAATGGATTTTTTTTTTATTTGAAATGTTCTATGCTTTCTGTTGGGGTAAAAGGTGAATATGGAGAGAATAGTTCTCCCCCTGTGTTTGGGTCATTTTGGGAGGAGTACAAGTTCAAGTATGAATATTTGAGGAACTAGTTTGGTAGGTTACTCTTAACTATCCTCTCATACTGTGTTATATGATATAATATATCCAGTAATTAGCTGGGTGCCATTTCTCCATATGAGCAGGCTGAGTCCAATGATCACTTTCATGGGTCACTCCTGTTGCTTTTTGGTTGTGTTCACATCCCATAATGGCTTATTATGGGCATAACATCAAACATATTCATACGGCTCCGTTCATTTGATTGAGGTAAACATGCTAAACAAAGGCTTACTTCGAGTTGTGAATGGACCCTAACCTGTACAGGACAGCTGACCCTTTACAATGAGGGGGAGAATAAGAAGCAACGTGATGAGTTGAAAAAAATTAAAAATCAACATCTGCCCGACTGTACCCGCAAGTCTCCGTGTCTAGGTCTCGTGGGTGAGGTGACCCAGGGTAAAGATGCATATGTTCCTCACCTCACCACACCAGTCACCCTTAGTTCTGCATCTGGCTTCATTTTTCAAGTCTCTGATAGCTTGGAATCTGGTACCACAGAAACCTTTATTCATCTGTCCATGGTTTCTATGTACCATCTGCCCTTCTAACATCTTGAAAAACCTCTGTGATTTTCCTCTATCAATGTGGAGATCTTGAAAGAATATGTTCTGTACCGTACCAAAGCACTAACACTACAGGTTGGGAGGTCCCACAAGAAGA
>JAODAL010036694.1:0-41347 GCA_025379985.1 Phyllomedusa bahiana | reverse complement strand
GGGAGAAGTGCTTAAAAAAACAATAGTCCACCCTTTGTTTCAAAATTGGGGGGTTTAATGTAATGGTGCTAGTCCACTGTCCTGCTAACCAAAGACCTACAAGAGTCAGCTCTTATAATAGCCAGTATAACGAGACTAATCATGAGGAGAAAAACCAACAAAAATGAGAACAGCACCAAATTTCAACAATGGATATATATCCACAGTCTGTGCAACAGCCATCAAATTACGTTTCGGCTATCAAACTACGGCTGCTTGAAAAAAGCCGTAGTTTGATGGCCGAAACGTTGCATTTTGTACTCTTTATGGAATAAATAGTTCCTGCTTTTTATCCCACATGGTGCTGCCGTCCGCATTCTATTTTTTTGTTTAATCATGAGGAGGTGACACTACAAGTGAGTAAAGGCCGGGATGTTAGCACCTTGTACCAGCTCAATTCCAGAAAGCCCTCTTCTTTGGTGTTACTTCAGTGGGAGCCAGGGACTCTGGGAGAACAAGTCCTTGATAATGAGGGCCTATGGGTCGCAGAAGCCTAGGGACTTGTGGCTGATACTGGCAGAACCTACCTGATGTCTGAGGCAGGATTTATAGCAGTACTCACCATCAGTGACCACACTCCTCTGTTTTCTCATATAGTATTGTTGATGTGTCAGTCTCTCCACAATGATGGCACTCAAAAGGATCGACCCAGCCAGCAGTATACCTCCAAAGATATTAATTGGCAGCCACGAGGAAGGTAAAATAGCGGCACCACACCAGAAAGCAATGCAGAGTCCGCTTAGCTTGAGAACTCAAACCACCTCTCCAGTAAACACCCTGACTTCTTCCAACACGTTAAGCAGGAGCTCCTTAACCCATGTCTACACTCAGCAACAACTAGGACCCTGGCCGGTAGAGGTTGCAATGTGTGAGGTCAGCACGATGAGTCATGCCCCATTAGTCCCCGTTTGTAACTAGGGGACAGTCACAAGTTGGAACGACAAAACTTGTGACTGCCTGTATATGGAAGTATTCTTGGGGAAATGTATGGCACTGTTAAGTGTCAGCTTCATGGTATAATTAATGTATATAAGCACTGTATGGAAGTATTCTGTGGGCACTGCATTGCACTGTTATTTGTGAACTGCATGGCACAATTACTGTATATAAGCACTGTATGAAAGCATTCTGTGGGCATTATATGGTACTGTTATTTGTCAGCTGCATGGCACAATTAGGCTATGTTCACACGGCTTATTTCAGAACGTATTTACATTGGATTGCTGATCGTAAATACGTTCTGAAATCAGTTGAAAATCAGTTGCAAATAAGTGCCACTAAGTGTGGCACGTATTTGTAACTGATTTCCCGACGGATTCACCATCTACAATCATTGTAGGTGGTGAATCCGTCCGTAAATAATTGACATGCACATTGTTTTTCCGTCCGGATTGCCGTCGTCAATCCGCAGCGGCAATCCGGCACGGAAATACGCGTCCTGTGAACGACGAGCCGTATTTTCTATTGATTTCAATAGAAAATGGGCTGTTACTTATTTCTGACTGATTTGCCGACGGATTGACGATCGTCAATCCGTCGGCAAATCCGCGGCGAAATAAGCCGCGTGAACGAGGCCTTACCGTATATAAGCACTGTATGGAAGTATTCTGTGGGCACTGCATGGCACTGTTGTTTGTCAGCTGCATGACACAATTACTTTATATAGGCACTGTATAAAAGCATTCTGTGGGCACTATATGGTACTGTTATTTGTCTGCTACATGGCACTATTACTGTATATAAGCACTATATGGAAGTATTCCATGGGCACTGTATAGTACTGTTATTTGTCTGCTACATGGCACTATTACTGTATATTAGCACTATATGGTAGTATTCTGTCGGCACTGCATGGCACTGTTATTTGTCAGCTGCATGACACATTTACTGTATATAAGCATTATATAAAATAATTCTGTGGGCACTATATGGTACTGTTACTTGTCTGCTACATGGCACTATTACTGTATATAAGCACTATATGGAAGTATACTGTGGGCACTGTATAGTGCTGTTATTTGCCATGTAAGGTGGCACTATTTAAGCACAATTAGCCCAATGCGTACGTAGTATCATGGCTGTATTATTTTCCATTATTTTTTGTTCCTAAAAAACAAGAGGGTCTCCCCCAGGTTTTGCCTTAGGAACCTGTCACATATACTCCTTTGCGCATTAGTAATTATATTTTCCAGCACAGTTATATCCGTAGGAAGGAGTTGGTCCACCACAAAACACTAATAATTTCCCTCGTTCATTTTCTCTGCTTATAAAGAGTAACCACAGGAACACCATTTACCAATGTTCAGCTATTATTAATTATAACAAGGATCGGCTTCATTAGGTTTTGCAGTACAACAATCTTCAAATTTATCTGTTCTCACTAGGGAAGCAGCTGTCTTACGGAGATGAAGATTCCTGGGTAACGAAAAAAAAGCTAGTGAGAGAGAGAAGTTCAGGGTAAGGCCCATCTTATGCATTAAATCTTCATGATATTGAAGAAAACCCAAGCTGTCAGCTCAGTGCTATTAGATATTTAATCCTGTGTTTTCCTGAGGCTCATTACTAATCTAGCAATATTATTTTATCCCATGGTACACATTACAAATCTATTTCTGGTCAATCTTGTGATGCTACTTGTGTTTTCTCATGGAAATTCTGGGTACAATATTACAGTCTTTCAATGACAACATAATATAATACTAAAATAAAGCTAATAAGTAATGGAGAGTGGAAGCCCCAGGGCAACTATCCCCTCTGTTTATGCTATACTCCAGCCTGACTCCCCCATCCTGGGACTGTCACTATAGAATCGGGACAGCAAAAGCACAGCAATGGCAACTATATTAGCAAAAGTTTTGTTCGAAAGTAGGTTAAACTTGTATAGATGTTCTCCCATTGTCTGATATGTCTGCGCCACCATTGTCTGCTGTTTACCTAATTATATACATGCAATCATCCGCAAGCATCGTCCTAGAAAATAAACCATGTCCGTGACCAATTTTATCTCTCGTCTTTGGTTGTTGGCCTACAACTGTATTGGCAGCTGCTGTTTTCTAGATCCAATTGTCATAGAGGAAGATTAGCATTTTGCAAGGCACTTCTTCACAATAGTATTTCACATAATTACTGTATATATCTGAGACATGCACACAACAGCGGGGTTGTCTTAAAGACATTTTATTGTGTTTTGTATCGAATAAAATAAATTGAATGAAAGGAAAATAATAGAGAGGACTAAATAAGGGGTTTTATGTTAATCTTCAAAAAATCCATTTAAAAAAAATAGCATGGCATAATTGATAACTCCCCAAATAACATGAGAGAATAAAAATAATTAGTACCTTTCAAATCTGTTTCATTATTCAAAATCATTTTATAAGTGAGCGCCAACAAAAGCGTATTGTTCGTTATGACTAATCTCCGTTACAGAAAATTACAAACATAATTCTTATTTCCCCTACTTAACTTATCATTCTGTAATATTGAGCTCCACGCTTGATATCAGCTTGATAATTGATTATCCCCTTGGCTGCCAATCCTAATTAACCCCCTGCAGACTATGCAACCTTCACTGACTCCCTTGGTGACTGAGGCTTAATACTGCAGTGAGAACATAAGAACAGGAATGGATAGTTGATAGGTACAGACGTAGCAGAGCTGATTTAGTTGTATTACTATTTTAGGGATATGTTGTTTTAAACCACTATAGTCTAAATGAGAACTCTCTGATGTTTCACATTGTAACTGCTCATTAGATGGTCTAAGTCTCTATTCATATAATTCTATACAAAAGGTACCAAAACTCCCTACGTTACAGAATAGAGAAACTCCCATTATATACTTTTATAACCTCCAAAAAAATGGAGTACTATCTTTTCAAAATATTTAATGCTTTATTCTATCCCCTGAAGAAGCCACTGTGGCGAAACGCGTCAGGACTTGGAACCAGTGGTGTGACATCCTTTTTTCCTAAAATGGATAAATGTTATGATACTACCTTCGGGCTAATGATGGCTATTATGCCTCTTTAGATTTTACCTTGGCTCGGGGTCTTTGTCTTGGGATTTTTTGTGTAATATTTAATTAGGGCAATTTTACCAATTGAAATTCAGCTTTCCAATATGTATTTAATGGTCTTGTGAGTTTTGTGGGGTAAATGTGTCGGGCACTTGCCGTATTCTCCATATTTTTCGGATAGACACATTACCTTTTGTCATGCTATTAACTTTTACATATATACATATGGGTGCTTTTCCGTGTATTTTTCACCACTGTGTTTCCAATTTTGCATTGGTTTGTGCATGTTTTTTTATATTTGATAGAATAAAGCATTGAATATTTTAAAGAGACAGTACTCAATTTTTTTTTGGGTTGTATCTGTTCATATAATTGTTTCAGCTTATGTAAAAAGGCCTCTTACCCAGCCAGTCAGAAACATGCTTTGCACCGACAAGGGGCAAACACCTCAAAAAAGCTGTGTGAAGAGGGGAGACTATTCTCTATGGAGGCAGTACTGGCTTGGCTAAAAATCTTGGTTGTGTTTTAAAGCACTTTATTGGGTCGGATTTAGCTAAAGGGACACTGCTTCCAATAAGTGGCACATGAGACATAGCTTTTTCATAGACCTTATTTACATATTTGTTTTTCCAGGGAGCATTGCATGGCCAATAAGTCTTCATACACATTTACAGTGCTCTGTCTTTAAGGAGAAATTTTGGGTGGCATTATGAAGGGGTGCACAAGAATTTTATGATCCTTTTAAATCTGTTTTTGGGAAGGAAGGTTGAAGAAAAAACTGCAAAGCTGTTTTTTATTTTTTTTTTAAAATTAGCTTAAAACCCTTTTAAGTATCCTGACAATTTATTTTTTCTTGGGTTTTAAAAAAAAGGACATTACTATACCCAAAAATTTTATTATTTTTTTTATTTGGGGGAAAGCACAAATTTTTTAAAAAAAATGTTAAATTATTGTGTTAAAAACCCTATTTTGCTGGGTTTTCTTTAATGGAATTTTTAAACTTTTTTAAATTTTTCCGTAAACGGGGTTTTTTGAAGGACTTTTTTTTTCGGATGAACACTTTTTTGGAATCAACTTTGTTTTGAAAATGAGTTTTTGTTATTTTTTCTCCATTTTAATTTTGTTTTGGGGATGAAAAAAAAAACTTATTTTGGACTTTTTTTTTTTTTTTTTTTACGGATTACCTGGGGTTAAATTAACTTTTCTTTTAGGGGTCGCTAAGAAGGGGAATCCTTTGGGTACTTTAAAATTTTTGCTTTTTTAGGGGAATCGTTTGTAAGGGGAAAAAAGGGGGGAAATTGTAAGTTTTTATTTTTTTTTTGGGGTTGGGGTTTTACTTTTTTACATTTTTTTTAACTTTTCTTTTTTTTAATTTGGGGGTTTGATGAACGCGCAGAATTCTGAATAGGAATCCAAAGCATCCTTTTAAAAATTCCCTTAAAGCCTTCAGCGCCCCCAAAATCATTGGGGTGTGACGTCCCCAGAAACCCGGGGAAATGCTTCTTGCTTTCCCGGGCGTCTGTGGGGCCCGGTAACGGGTCAAGCGCCGTTTACTGGCCCCCGAATCAGGGCGGCAGGAGCTCACTCCTGCCGCCCGCAGCGCATGTCCGCCCTGTCCACATGGGGGGGAAACACCCCCCGACCCTGGGCCCGTGGGGACCTTATCCCGGGTAAATATACCGCTTTGGGGTTTTTCGGCCCCCCTTTTTGGGGCGGATCCCTTTTTTGGTGGCCCAAAACCCCCCTTTAGGAAAAAATTTGGGGGAAACCCCCAACCCCACATCGTTTTGATTAAAATGGGTTTGGGGGGGTTAAAATATGTAAGGTGGCAGCTGGGAAGGTCTTTAAAGGGGGTGTACACCCCAAAATTTTTTCTGGTTTACCCCAGGAAAGAGATGGTAATTTTCAAAAGTTCCCTGGCCTTGGTAAAAATAAACCGTTTTTTTTGTGTTGTGTTCCACAATAAGGGGTTAACATACGTTTACTAAGTTGTATGGTTGCTTCAGCCAAAACCCGGGACGACTTCTATTGGGAGTAGGCAAAGTGTTGGGTGGATGTCTACTCCCCTTGTTCCTGCCCAGGGTTTGGGCTAGCTTTTATAAGCCAGCTAGTCAGCTGACCAAGAGATCGGACATACAGGTCAAGAAGGTGGCCTGGAGGGCGGCTCTCTGGAGATATCCAGGATCTCACCTAAACTGTCTGCTGCTCAAGGTGTAGTGAGAGAACTGCACTGTATAGTCAGCGCTCAGATGAGCAGGCGTTTTGTTTTGTTTACCAATCTGTTTATAACTGGCATACGTTTTTCCGTGTTAGAACCAGATCAACCTGTATGCGTCTCTGTCTGCATTGGACTGCGATCCCAAGAGTGGCGCCAGCCTACAATAGATAGTTGTTAAGCTTATTAAAATTTATCATTTTGGACAGCTAACAGTCAACCTTGCAGTAAATGATACTTATATAGAAGTTTTCTCCTTCTCTTACCCTCCCTTCCTTCCTGTTTCTGTTTTCGTTCTCACCCTCTTTCTTTCTTTGATTCCTTTAGCTCTTGTTTACTTGCTTTTTGAAACTGGTCAAATTTATAGTATTATATTATCAGCATAACATATGTATTTCTGTCATTCAATTATTCTGTTGGCATTAGTCCTGTTATCTGTTTGCATTAGTCCTGGTATCGTCCTGTTTCTTATGGATTGTATCTCACTTAATGGAATCTCTTTCTGAACCATACTGTTCAATTCTTTTTTCCAATAAAAAAAATTGGTAAATATAAGCTCAGATCAACAAATGCAAACAGATTCCATTTATTTAACCCCTTCCTGCGGGATTTTTGTTTACATTACAGAACTTCCAAGTTTTTATTTTTTTTATTTTTCCGTCTACAGACATTTGATGGCTTTTTCTTTGAAGGACAATATGTACTTTTTAATGGCACCATTGATTGTACCATACAATGCAATAGGAAATCAAAACAAGTTTGTTGTGAGGTGGAACATGAAAAAAACGCTACTGTGCCATTTTAAGGGGTTTTTGTTTTTATAAAGTTCACTGTGAGTATAAATGACAGGTTGCAGGTTCATTAATTTCAGTGATAACAAACTTTTAGAGCTCTCAGTAGGTTTCATTACTTTTTTTAAAAAAAAACAATATTTTTTAAATTTGTGCTGGAGCGCCATTTTCTGAGACCAATAGCTTTCTTTATTTATCCATTTATGGACCCGAGTGACGGCTCTTTTTTATCAACTAAAATTTTGGGCCACATGTATGAAAACTGTCTAGGTCTAAAATTCACTTTGTTGCCCATTGCAACCAATCAGAGTGCCCCTTTAATTTCTCCAGAGCACTATATGAAATAAAGGGGCACTCTGATTGGTTGCTATGGGCATAAAAGTGAATTTTAGACCTAGACAGTTTTCATATATGTGGCCCTTTGTTTTTACTGATCTCATTTTGAGATATACCTGACTTTTTGATCACTTTTTATTAAAAAATGTTGGTGATGCAAAGGGATCAAAAAAACACCACATTGGACTTGTTCTTTTTTTCTACTGTGTTCACCATATGGGATAAATAATAATGTATTTTGATATAATGGACTTTTACAGAAAGAGTGATACCTACTGTCTTTGACTTTTTTTTTGTGGGAAAATGGCAAAAAAAGATGTTTCGAACATTTAATTTTTTTTTTTTCTTATAATTTTAGTTTCCCTTGGATACTTGACCACTATAGTTTATATACTGCTCTCCAATAGTAACGTATTGCAATACAGTGTACAACAATGGCTCTCCTAAAGCAGGGTGTAATAGGTGTAGTAAGATGGCAGCCACGGAGGCCTTCTTTAGGCCCTCCGCTGCCATGAAAACTAGTCGGCATCCCGCGATCTGTGTAGCACAGTTTAGTACTCCCTTAGATACGCCAAACTCTTCTTTACAATACTATTTCAGTTCATTTAATTCAGGTTTGTGGGCACTTATACAGTATACGCACAGTGTGGACACAAATCATTAAAAGGTGTTTTTATGATATTGGGCAATGTCAGGTGTCCAGCTACAGGTGTTTCATTGACCTCACCCTGCCACTCTCAAAGGCTATTATGGTGCAGATCAAAACAGCAACAGAAGATCGAGGTCTCTCCTCTTCAAAGATGAGTATCAATTTTTGTCTTAGACACAATGATGGCTTAATATTGGTTTAGAGACCATGTGGGCAATGACATAAATAGGACTTCACATCTTTGCATCACTGGTCATACTACTGGAATTATGGTGTGTGTGTGTGGGGTGTGTCATACTCTATGATAATTGGACCACTTTAGTCTTCATTTCAGGTACAGTGACAACTCAGTGTTAAATTGTTGTGGTTGCAGAACCAGTGGTACTACCATTCCTCCAAAGTATACCAGGAGCTATCTATCAACAGGACAGTGTCAGAATGCCTGTTAGCGCTAACATGGTCTGCAGCGTCTATGGATTTGTCTCCCTTCAAGCACATCTAAAATATCACTGTTGGCAATTACACAGGGAGCTGATGATTTGTGAGCCTATGTCCTTAGACAACCATTTATAACCTTATTGGTAACATGCTAAGGGGCCTAAGTGCATGTATTTCTGCGTATGTTGCTCATACTCGATACTGAATAAATCAAGATGTTTTGCATATTTTGTTTCCATTTTTAACATTAAAAATTATCATCATTTATGATTAACATGTCTATCAATCCTGCGATTTCTGTAATTCCAAGACTAATTCCAAATACTTCCTGTTGTCGCTGAGGATGTATAGATCCCAGGAATCTCTGCAGTGGCAGCTTTGGAGGACAGGTAGATTAATATAATTTTTTTGTATTTTTTTCCCACCTTGGCCCCATTTCAAATAAATTTTCCTCCGCATCCACAACCTCTTTAAATGATCAAATGTACCAATTGAAGAAAATGAATTATTCTCTTATTTTAATTGATACATCCCATTTTACATACACCTCATGTAAACAAATCATATTTGCCACTCAAAAACGCTTTTAAAAATTATGGACGACATATGTCAGAAAAGAGGCGTCGCCACGCCAGTTTTAGGGCTAGTTCACACGGCTTATTGCCGACGTAATTGCGGGGACGGATTTTGCTCGCCGCCGGCCCCATAGACAGTCATTATTCACGGCGCGTACACGCCGTAAATAATTGACATGTCACTTTCTCCCCACTCGGCGTATTCGCCGAGTGGGGAGGAGAGACGGAATCCACCGTTCTCTGTGAGAACTGTGGATTACTGTAATGTCTGGGACTGATTTCAGCCGTATTGTAGCGCAAATACGATGCGCAATACGGCTGAAATCAGTCCCAGAATAAGCCGTGTGAACATGTCCTTAAAGTGCATTGAATGAGTGTATAGCCAATGAATGAACCTGTCAAAAATCTGGCGTGTGCTATGCCTTGTATAGCATAATTGATGCACCTAATCTAGGCGCTAGCATATCATTGCTAGCATATTTGATGCGCCTACTTTAGGCGAATTCAAATGTGTCTTGCCTGGCGTATAATGCGGCTAGTTTTGGTCTAGTTCATTTACATAGAGAATAGGGCATCAACAGTTTTTGGCGTAATGTACACCAAAGAAATGTAGCAGCCCTAATGGGACATGTTGACCAATGTTTTTATTGCACAACATTCTTAGAGCCATCACTTATTTTTCTGCCTATTGAGCTGTGTGAAGGCTTTTTATTTAGAGGTTCAACTGGCATTTTCTTTGGTATCAATATAGGGCCCATAAGAGGTTTTGATTACTTGTTATTCCACTTTTTTTGTGAGACTGGATGAACTGAAAAATACGATTCTGGATCGTTTTTTACTTATTTATTTATATTTGCAGCCTTTACCATAAGGATTAGATAATATGATCATTTTAGAGACTAGAGCATTACGGATGCAGTAATACCCACTATGGGGTACATGTATGATTTTTGGCGCCCAGGCAACATTTTTTTGCATGCTTTAGTAGCGTAGAATGCGCCTGAATCTATGAACCTGTTCTACTGCAGGTTATAGATTTAGCGTTTTCTAGCTACAAAGCGACAATTCAGGCTCAGGTAAACCACTTTTAAATTGGCCTACCTGTTACAGCAGTAATGCGCCTGGATTTGCTGTACTGAAGAAATAAATGTGTAGAATTCTACGGTGGTAGTGTAAAACGCCGCCAGAACGCCCCCTCGATCTCAGGCGCATTACAAAGTGTGGCGGGCGCTTTATAATGTGCCTAATTATGGGGTGCGACTGCTCATACATCAAGCACACAGGACTGCGCCAGTTTTTTGGCTGAAAAGACAACAGAATACTGGCGCAGCCCCGTACATACATGTCGCCCTATGTGCAGTTATTTTACATTTTAAGTCTAAATTGTTTTTCTATTGGGAAAACAAATGTTTTGCATTTGCTTTTTATTTATTAATAGATTATTTCTATCTTTTTATTACTAAGGGTAATTTCATACATGACTGCGTCTTTGGTGCATTTTTTATGTATTTTGAATATACAGAAAACCAATCAAAAAGATACGCTGTGTGAAAGCACCCTTAAACTTTTTATTTTGCTTTTTATTTGTCACTTTATGGGACCAGGCTCTGCGATCACTTGTTTGCTTTTATACAGAGCAATACAATAATGTTTTGCTGTGTACTATACATTAGACTTAAAGGGGATTTGCCAGGACCCAAGTTACTTACCTCCTTATCAGCACAGAGATAATGTCAACAAATCATGCTGAGTCATGAAAGCTGCAGAGCTGAGAGGGAGGGGGTGAGCAGAGAGTGAAGAAGTGAGCGTCTCAAATCGTAACTAAAATAATGACATTGCAACAGTGCAGACACAGCAGACACAGACACAGACTCATACACTGCACTTTCTCCCCAGCCCCTTGAAGCTCATTCATTTTCCCTGTCATCAGATAAGAAGTGTTTCACGCAAGTGCGGCCTGTCAGCTCCTGGGTCATGTCTAGTGGAAGCTTTGAGGTAACTAAGGGGGATTGAGAAATGCTGTAGTTCTCACAGGCTTCACTTTTTGTAATCACATATATTTAGAAAAGTGATTAAATACCCATTTTGGAGGATCCCACGTCAACATTACATCGTGGCAAAACCCCTTTAAAGCATATTAGACCCTGTCTCCGGTAAGGTCTAATAGGCTTCTGTACTTGAAAAGCCCAAAGGCTATCAGTTGGCCTCCATTCACCATGGCAGTCACTGCCACTCTGCGATCGTATTGCAAGATGCTGTTGGTTAAACAGAGGGAGGTTCCTTCTTCTGTCATTCACCACTTCTGGTATCCTTCATCTAGAGCAGTGTTTGTCAACTACAGGCCTCATGTCCCACCAACAGGTCATGTTTTGAGGCTTTGTTGAGTTTTGCACAAGTGATTTAATTATGTTGCACAGGTGATATCATTATTGTCAGTGCATTTAGTGGGAGATCCTGAAAACATGACCTGTTGGTGGGTCTTGAGGACTAGAGTTGAGAAACACTGATCTAGAGGGTTAATTGGCAGAGATCAGCATTAGCTCCGTTCCTGCTCATTCTGCCTGAGCCACTACCTGCACTCTGCTGATGTCAGCTCCGATTGTGACCCAGCAATGTAGCTGTGAGGAACGGAGCTAAGGGACCTGGTTGCAAGTGAAACTGCTGCAAGCCCTATAGCTATACTACTAGATCTGACTGCTGTACTTGTATGGCAGTGTGACGTCTCACTCACAGGTCACACACTGCTGAGACTGGGTTGGCCCTAATGACTTACAAGGGGATGTATCATTTTCTTTCTTGTAAATTCATTTGGGCAGAAAATAGACACTACATTATAGATTTGCACAAAGTACATCTGTAAACCCTCCATGTGCATGAAACTGACTACTGATTTCTTTTTGTATACTGCTTCTTGTATCTATAAAACTGATAACCAGATAGATGAATTGACTGAATGCATCAAATGAGATTAGAGATTCTCTGTGTGCAGCATGCAAGCGTCAACCACTGGCAGATTTCCTGCTATACAGTGAAATAGCCTCTGGCAATGACAGGGCAACACCTGTGATTTCTGCTGGACCTGACTAGTCAGATGAATTGTGCAGTTGTCACAGTCCCACAAGATAATCAGATAGCTCACCATGATACAGACACTGACACTAGGTATTGCTGCACTGTACAGGGCTGGAGAGCTAACCTTGAGACATATGCTGATATATTATATAGCTGTTATATCCCTTAGCCAGAGAACTATGTATATACTGTTCAGCCACAATATTATAATGACATGGACCACAAAACCTCTGAAGGTGTCCTGTGTTACCTAGCAACAAGAGGTTTTTAGCAGATGTGTTTAAAGGTGCCCATACAAGTTCATTAGTCCGCCAAATTCCCCCTAAACACACACTATAGGCTCAGCCAAAAGTGAATGTGTTGTCAGTGTGGAGAGAAAAGAAAGCCGTTGTCAGACACCCCTGGCAGCTGCCTATGTCTAATGTCTCCCACTTACATGTCAGGCAGATGGCTGGTCCCAGCGGGTTTGGCTGACGTTTCCCTAATGTGCACTGGGGTCTTTAGTCCTGTAAATTGTGAATTGGAACCTTTATGGATCAGACTGATATTTCCATCCCATAGATGCCTGATTGTATGGAGACCTGAAGAATTTGGGGGCCAAGGCAAGATCTTGAACTCTTTACTTGCCTTCAGATTGCTAAAGGACTTAAAAAGTTCATCTGGTCTGCTAGTGACTCTGCAAGAACATTTATGTACATCCCTGCAAAGCTCTCCAGAGAGAAGACGAGATGGTTAAATCCTGTCCCTTCCTGATTGCTATATGAGCTCTGTGTATACAGTACAGTTTAGCAGGCAGCCATGAATATTCCTGATTTCTGGGAGCAGGCACCTGCAGGAACTGCTTAGCAGATACAGTTTGGCTCTACAATGAGTGCACTCCCTGAAACTGGGGCTAATGGGTCATCCCCTGTTACGGCCTCGTTCACCAACAGTGCTTAATTGCACCGGGTATTGTCGCAGTCTGCGCGCGGATTGCGCTTCAGTACGGCGCCAATCCGCGCAGCAATTACGGTAATCACTGCTCTCATAGAGAACCAGTGGAATCCGTCGCTCCTCCCCGCTCGGGGGAATCCGCCGGGGGGGGAGAAAGTGACATGCACATTATTTACGGCGCGGCCGCGCCGTAAACAATGCATTGTCTTTTGGGGCCGGGAGCGGCGCCCCGCCGCGCTCCGCCCCGCCCCCGCCCGCCCCTTATTCACGGCGGATTTGTGCGCTAAAATACCGCGCACAAACCCGTCGGCAATAAGCCGTGTGAACGGGGCCTTACAGTAGCAATCAGCAACATAAGAAAAAAAATGCTTGCAAAAATGCCCCCCACCCCCACCTTTCCAGTGGTCCATTTGATGCAGTTCATCAGGGAAAACTTCAGTGCCTAGACTTCATGGTAGAGGCGATCCTAGGTGAAGAGGCATCCTCTCCATGCCTGACAATGCTGGTAACACGTTGCTCGTCATCCGGTGTCTAGTATCAAGTCTTAGCCTTCTGGACTCTGCTTTTACTGGAAATTTCATTAATGGTTGGCTGATCTCCAGAGTTTGGCGTTCTGTGATTCATCATGATAAACCTTGGAAAATCTCTCGATTTATGGAGAATGCCTAAGGGACTCAATCCAGTATTGTACTCTACCTCTGACGCTTCAGGTTGGGGCATCCCATGTGGAGAGGTTCATGTTCCTTGTGACTCCGCATTCCACCTTTGCAGCTTTCTTCGGCCTTCGGTGTTTGCAGCACCATGCTCCCATATATGACTGGCAAATGGGTGGTCACTTGCTGGGGACAACAGTGCCATTCCCAGTGTTTCATGCCACTTCGCCTGGTGCGACCGCTTTTCTACCGCCGCCCCCGACTCCGCTTCTGGCTCTTCTGTACTCGTATTAGGAATTTGCAGATATCTTCAATTAGAAGTAAGCAGAGATGCTTCCCCTACATCGGACCATTGACTGTCCGATAGACCTCTTACCTGGCATGACACCTCCTTGTGGCAGAGTGTATCTTCTGTCAGTGCCAGAAACTCAGGCTTTGTCAGCCTAAATCAATTTGAGCGATTACATGTAGCCAGGATCTTCTCCAAACTCGACTTGTGAGGAGCCTATAATTTAATTCATATCCACAAAGGCGACGAATGGAAGACCACCTTTAACACTCGTGATGGGCACTTTGAGTACTCTGTGATATGTACAATGGTATTATTCAGACAGTTTATTGTAGTAATATATGGTCAGTGTGTGTAGGTATCATTAGGTGCTTGTATATTATTGCTATTGATATTATTGCTCTTGATATATTAATCGGGTCAATTACAGTATGGTGGTATTAGTCACTATGTGGAGGTATTATTTGGTCTTTGTATATTGTTGTTATTGGTAATATTGGTCTTGGCATACTGTTTTGGTCAGTAATGTTATGATGGCATTTGTCACAATATAGTGGCCAGATGTGTTGATAATGTGGCCCTTACTGACCCACAGAATACAGAAAACAAGTCAATTAAACTGTTCAATGTAAACTCCACAAAATCTAAACCTAAAAAATCTAAGGCACAGTTGCCTTTTTTTCCTGTTCACTACACAACATTTTTTTTCAAGTGCTGCAAAGTTTAAATGTAGAGAATGTTTTTATTTTTTTAAAAGTACTAAAACACCATAATCATATCTACCTGCAGAATACAGATAACATATCATTTATACTGAAGAGTGAACATCGTAAAAAAAACAAAAAACAAATATGGCACAAGAATGTTTTTTTTCACATTTCACCCCACTAAGACTTTTTTCTTGGTTTCCCAGTTCATAACATGATACAGTAAAGCACCTTAAAGAAGTAAATCTTATCCCACAAAAACAAGTCCAATTATTACTATGTAGACAGAAAAATAAAAAAGTTATGACTCTTGGAAGGCTATGGGGGAAAAAACATACAATACTCAAAAAATAGGCTGTGGCAGAAAGGGGTTAAAAAAAGAAAAAACCCCGACTGAAATAATTTGAAACTAACAAAAGTAATAGTACATTTACATTTACTGAAAATCAACCAATGAAAAGCAGACATTGCTTTTGAATTGTGGATCAACCAAAAATTAAGAAGAAAAAAAATAATGAAACTTACCTGGACAAAAATGATGGTCTCCTAGAAAAGACTGAAACTAATTTACCCATAGGGACATGTTTACCCCTCAACGCACCTTGATGTTTCTGCATGTCATGCTGCATGGCCTGTTAATGCACAATGACGTGGGCCTTGGGAAGACAGTCGATGTCTGATAAAGAGGTTAAGACAATGGCACATTTATGGTTCGCAGCTCAGCCTAAAACATTTTTAATAAGGGAATACAAAAGCCTCCTCACAGATGGACAAAGTGTATGAAAAAGCAGAGATTATGTTGAAAAGTAACAGATTTGTCTTTTCTGAAAGTTGATACTGTCATGGCTCGTGCCATGACTGGTGCTTGCGACCATAGGCACGTCCATGTACTTCCTTACAGCGGCCGGCATCCTCTTCTCTTCTCAACCTCCTGCTTATTCCTCTTGCTGGCTTCTTACCTTCTTACCTCAGAGTGCTCTATAAAGGGCCAGTGTGCACCACCCAGCTTTCCCAGAGTTACTGTAACAGGTTTGGTGGATTCGCTGGATACAGCTTACGTGACTTGCTTGCGATGGCGGCCGGTGTAATGCGTGGTACGGAATCGTAATCCAGAAACGTAGTCGGGGACAGGCAGAAGGACTGGGCAGGCGGCAAACAAGCAAGGTCAGAAAACATAGCGGAACGGACTGGTACACGGGTCAAAACGGACTCCAATACTCTCTAAAGACACTGAACGCACACCAACAATCTGGCAGAGAGTGCAGGGGGCGTATAGCTTATGTAGGACCAGCGGCCGGCAATTGACTAATTACCGGTGCGCTGGCCCTTTAAATCCAGACCAGCCGTCCCGCGCGCGCCCTAAGCAGCAGGTGCACGCGTGGCGGCCGGGACAGGCAGGAGCAGCGTGCACAGGAGCGTGGACGGGTAAGTGAGCCGGCGCCGTTACCCGGGCAGCAGGGGGATGGTCGCAGGCAGCCGCTGCACCAGCGCCAGACCCCCTGCATGCAGGGGGACGGCCGCGGGGGGGCGACGGCACCCGCACCAGCCCCCATGACAGTACCCCCCCTTTAGGTCTCCCCCTCTTTACGGAATTTAGAGAGGAAGTCAAATGACAGATTGGCCTCAGGTTTCCATGAACGCTCCTCCGACCCGAAACCCTTCCAGTCAATCAGAAAGAACCGCTTCCCCCCTCACTGTTTTCTCCGCCAACACCTCCTTGACCTCAAAGATGTTATCAGAGTTGGCCACAGGAGAAGGAGAGACAAATCCACGGGAGAAATGATTCAGCACCACAGGTTTGAGGAGAGAAACATGGAAGGCGTTCGGGATATGCAGAGTAGGAGGCAAGCGGAGCTTGTAGGACACCGGGTTTAGTTGCCGAAATACAACAAAAGGGCCCAAATACTTAGGGCCTAACTTATAACTGGGCACCTTGAAACGAATATATTTGGCGGACAACCAAACTCTATCACCTGGCTTAAATAGGGGTGGAGGTCTACGGTACCTGTCGGCCTGGACTTTGGTGCGAGTGGAGGCCCGTAGAAGGGCCTGTTGTGTGGCTTGCCAGAGTGCCTTGATGTCACGCACTTGGGTATCCACGGCAGAAACATGACACGAGGTAGTCAGAGGGAGAGGCGGGCGGGGATGTAGCCCAAACACAACAAAAAAGGGAGAGGCTCCAGCGGATTCCGAGTCTAGTGAATTATATGAGAATTCCACACAGGGGAGGAGGTCGGACCAATTATCCTGACGGGCGGATACAAAATGTCGTAGGTAGGTACCTAAAACTTGGTTAACTCTCTCTACCTGCCCGTTAGTTTGAGGGTGGTAAACCGACGAGAAGTCTAGCTGAATCTGCAATTGACCACATAGAGCCCGCCAGAATCTCGACACAAACTGGACCCCCCCTATCCGAGACGATATGCAACAGAAGACCGTGTAACCGAAAAATGTGGTGGAAAAAGTGCTGGGCCAGCTGAGGAGCAGAGGGTAACCCGGGCAGGGGAACAAAGTGGGCCATCTTCGAAAATCTATCTGTCACCACCCAGATGACAGTGTTTCCAGAGGAGGCCGGGAGGTCCGTAACAAAGTCCATGGCTATATGGGACCAAGGTCTTTCTGGCACCGGGAGAGGCTGCAGCAGACCCGCGGGTCTGAGGCGAGGGACTTTATTACGGGCACAGAAGGTACAAGCCAGGACAAAGTCTCTAACATCTTGAGCAAGGGTGGGCCACCAATAGTAGCGAGAGATTAATTGCAGGGACTTGTGGACTCCAGGATGACCAGCTGTTTGTGAGGAATGTCCCCAATTCAGGATTCGAGGCCGCATGGCAGGGCGTAAGTAGGTCTTCCCAGGAGGTAGATGTTGAAGATCCACGGGGGCTGCGGTGAGGAGACGTTCCGGAGGAATTATGTGCTGCAGAGGCGGCTCTAGGCCCACAGTATTCGAGGATCTAGAGAGGGCGTCCGCCCTGACGTTCTTCTCAGCTAGCCGAAAATGAAGGAGAAAATCAAAGCGGGCGAAAAAGAGCGACCACCTGGCTTGTCGAGGATTCAGTCGTTAAGCAGACTAGAGATAAAGAAGGTTTTTGTGATCGGTGAAGATCTCGAGGGGATGGCTCCCACTCCAGCAAGTGCCGCCATTCTTCTAGGGCCAATCCTATGGCCAGTAGTTCGCGATCACCGATCGTGTAATTTCGTTCGGCTGGGGTGAAAGTTTTAGAGAAGAAGCCGCAAGTACGCAGTTTCCCAGAGGAGGTCTTCTGTAGGAGGACAGCGCCTGCACCTACTGAGGAGGCGTCCACTTCTAGGACGAACGGACGCTGCGGGTCTGGGCAAGACAGAACTGGAGCAGAAGCAAAAGCTGACTTAAGGAGATCAAAAGCTTCTTGGGCCTCTGGAGGCCAGGATTTAGGGTTGGCATTTTTCTTCGTAAGAGCCACCAGCGAGGCCACAAGCGTGGAGAAATGTGGGACAAACTGCCTGTAATAATTTGCAAACCCCAGAAATCGTTGAATAGAGTGAAGACCCACCTGTCGAGGCCAATGTAAGACCGCAGACAACTTAGAGGCATCCATCTGGAGACCCTGATCCGAGACGATGTACCCCAGGAAGGGCAACGAGGTGCGTTCAAACAGGCATTTCTCCAGTTTGGCATATAACTGGTGGTCACGGAGACGTTTGAGCACCTGGCGGACGTGGTGGCGGTGAGTTT
Organism: Phyllomedusa bahiana; assembly: GCA_025379985.1. Taxonomy (NCBI): domain Eukaryota; kingdom Metazoa; phylum Chordata; class Amphibia; order Anura; family Hylidae; genus Phyllomedusa; species Phyllomedusa bahiana. The sequence goes on along the minus strand of JAODAL010036694.1, from coordinate 22,918 downwards.
CCAGGTCAGGAGAGAAGATTAAGATGTCATCTAGGTAGACGATAACACAGATGTAGAGGAGGTCGCGGAAGATCTCATTAACGAAATTCTGGAACACCGCCGGAGCGTTGCAGAGGCCCAATGGCATGAAGAGATAATCAAAATGGCCATCTCAGGTATTAAAGGCCGTTTTCCACTCGCCGCCTTCACGGATACGAATTAAGTTGTATGCTCCACGTAAATCCAACTTGGAAATTTTTTTTGCGCCACGTAGGCGATCAAAAAGCTCTGAGATCAGAGGCAGGGGGTATCAATTTTTTATAGTGATTTTGTTAAGTCCCCGATAATCGATACAGGGCCGGAGAGTACCATCTTTCTTTTCAACAAAGAAGAAACCGGCCCCCGCAGGCGAGGAAGACTTTCGTATGAAGCCTTTACGGAGAATCTCCTGGATATACTCCAACATCACCGTAGTCTCCAGGATGGAAAGAGGGTAGACTCTGACTCGGAGAGGAGTAGTACCGTGTTGCAGGTCAATAGGACAGTCGAACGTCCGGTGCGGGGGAAGAGTTTCGGCCTGTCTTTCAGAAAAGACACCAGCTAGATCCTGGTAGGGAGTGGGTAGACCCGGCAGAGGCTTCGTAGACTTTACAGAGGCGGGTCGTGGAGCTGGACGGAGTACAGGATGACATCGCGAGTGACAGGTAGGACCCCAGCGGATAATCTCGCCCGTGTTCCAGTCTAAGGTCGGAGCATGGTCTTGCAACCAAGGGAGGCCCAGGAGGATTTCAGAGGAGGAGCGAGGCAGAACATGAAGTCTCAGAGTCTCCTTGTGTAAAGCGCCAATCTGCAAGGTGAGGGGCGCAGTGCAGAACTGAATAGCATCCTTTAGGCATTCGCCAGAGACGGAGGAGACGAACATGGGTTTCTGCAGAGGGGTCACCAGGAGACGAAATTTGGACACCAGCGCGTGGCTGACAAAATTTCAAGCGGACCCCGAATCAAGGAAGGCAGTGGCTTGAAAGGTGCTGTCCGGCGAAACTCCACAGAATACAGGGAGAGGCCGCACAGACACCTAGGGATGCCTCTCCTGCGAGCCCTAGGTGCGAGAGTGACCCTGGGCGCACCGGACAGACTCCAATGAAGTGGCCAGAACTGCCACAGTAGAAGCACAGCTTCCTCTGATGACGCTGCAAGCGTTCCTCCTGGGTCAGGTGGAGTCTCTCGACCTGCATGCGTTCATCCTCAGGAACCATTGGCGGAAGAAGTGGAGGTCGTTGGAAAACGGGAGCCAGATGAGGTGGCCGGCGTGGTCGGGCGACCTCCCGTTGGGGGCGGAGCTCTTGCTGTCTCTTGGCAAACCGACTGACAATTCTGGTGGCCAACCGAATCAGTTCGTCCAGAGCAGATGGCAGGTACCGACCAGCGAGCTCGTCTTTAATACACCCAGAGAGGCCTTGCCAGAAGGTTGCCACCAAAGCCTCAATATTCCAGTCCAGCTCAGAGGCTAGGGTGCGGAACTGCACAGAATACTGGCCCACGGTAGAGTCTCCCTGACGGAGACGGAGCAGAGCTGCGGCAGCGGAGGAGGTGCAGCCAGGTTCCTCGAAGACCGTGCGGAACCCCTGGAGTAAGGTTTGCAGATGTGCCGTCAATGGATCTCCTCGGTCCCATACGGCGTGGCCCAGGCCAAGGCTTCCCCCGACAAGAGGCTAATTATGAAGGCCACCATAGCCCACTCAGTAGGGAATTGGTGCCCCAACATCTCAATGTGGATGGAGAATTGACTGATGAAGCCACAACACTTCTTGGGTTCACCGTCATAGCGTGAGGGAAGCGGCAGATGCAGAGATGGTCCCGGTGCAAGAGCAACTGGTGCTAACGTGGCGGCAGCAGCCGCAGGCGGATGTAGACGGACCGCAAGGTTCTGCAACATGGCCGTGAGCTGGCCAATACGCTGGCTCTGCTGGGCGACAGCCGTTGTGACGTCCCGGAGATCGGGCAAGGGTATCCTGGCGGAATCCATAGCCAGATTGTACTGTAACGGGTTTGGTGGATTCGCTGGACCACCGCAAGCGATGACAGTTAAGCCACACCAGGGAGCGGAGTCTAAGTAGCCCCGGTATTCACCAGAGCCTGCCGCAAAGCGGGATGGACTTGCTGCGGCGTGAGGCTACCAGGTTGCTACCCCTGACGTGACTTGCTTGCGATGGCGGCCAGGGTAATGCGTGGTATAGAATCGTAATCCAGAAACGTAGTCGGGGACAGGCAGACGGTAATGGCAGGCGGCAAACAGGCAAGGTCAGAAAACGTAGCGGAACGGACTGGTACACGGGTGATCAAAACAGACTCCAACACTCTCTAAAGACACTGAACGCACACCAACAATTTGGCAGAGAGTGCAGAGGGCATATACCTTATATAGGACCAGCGGCCGGCAATTGACTAATTACCGGTGCGCTGGCACTTTAAATCCAGACCAGCCATTGCACACGCGCCCTTAGCAATGGGTGCGCGCGCGGCAGCCGGGACAGGCAGGAGCAGCGTGGACGTGTAAGTGAGCCGGCGCCGGACCTTGGGTAGCAGGGGGATGGTGGCAGGCAGCCGCGACACCCGCGACGGACCCTCTGCGGGCAGGGGGGCGGCCGCGGGGGGCGACGGCACCCGCGCTTCTCCCCCATGACAGTTACATAGTACAGTTGAATAAAGACATGTGTCCATCAAGTTTGTTGCTGTATTCTCTGTATTTCTTGCATTGAGATACATTCCTGTGTCTTACCGGTATCGACGCTTGGCTATTCTTTACCCACATCCGACTGAACTCTGCCTGTCCTGACCTCCTCCTTGTGACACGTTTTTGATTGTGTTCTGCCTGCCCTGACCGTCTGCTTGTGAACCAACTACATCTCTTCTGTACCACGCCTGCATTCCAGCCATCACTGTGAGTGATCCCATCAAGGGTAGTGACCTGGGAGTTGCCTGCAGCATAGTCAAAACCACCTAGTAGGGGTTGAGGGTGAAGATCAGGGGCTCCCAATAACTCTGCTCCCCAGTGTTGCTTTACTCCAAAACTCATGTCCAACATAGCAGATCCATTCCTGTCTGTGACAGATACTTGTTGAATTCAGAGAGGGAGTGCTTTGCTTTTCTCATGACTTTATAAGTAGACACCTCCTATTAGGTTTGGAGGCCCCACCCATTAGGTAGGTAGGCAGTCCCCATTAGGTCATTTGATGGGACCATCAAATTAGCTAGTTAGTCCTCCCATTAGGCAGACAGAATGGTAGGTAAACCTCCTCCCCTATTAGGTAGGAAGGTCCTTCCATTAGATAAATAAGTTGTTCCATTAAGGTAGGTTGTCCATCTTAGGTAGGTAGACTTCTATTAGGGATTAGATTATGATAAGGCCCCCATTATGTAATTAGCCTTCAATCGGGTAGGTAGGTAGTCCATGTCAAATAAATGAGAAAACACAAGAGTAAACAAAGTGTAATATTTCTTTCAGTTGAGGGTTTGAATAATCGAGCTGCTTGAACTGTAGGTTGATATGTTTAAGGGGGTTGTTTGTTTTTTTAACAAAAACATTGTAGTGTGGCAGGGAGGGGCTGAAATAGAAAAGAAATAAAAGATTCACCTTTCCATCAGGAATTGTTCCTGCTTCGGTCCCGCTGCTTTCGGCCAATGACATCATGTTCCCTGTTCATGTGACCTTGCAGACTTTTGTAGGTGTCATCAGTCTGTTTCTGTTCAAATATATAAAGAAAAAAGGCCAATATATTCAAAGTTTTACAAAATTTCTTCAAAACTTGATTAGATGACAAAATATTTATCCGGCTTCATCAACATAAGATTATGTCAATTATTCATCAATTTTTATCAATTTTCTCTTCAATCACAAATAGACATTTCATTTAAAGAGATTCATGTATTAAGTACATTTCGGTCCTTTGTTGGACCTTTTTCAACCGAATCTTCAACAGGATTTGTTCTCTTATTCACTTATTCATTACTCCTGTACGATCTCATATTGGTGTGCGTGTGTGTGTGAAGCACGTACTTAATACATGAATCTGTTTAAATGAAATGTCTATTTGTGATTGAAGAGAAAATTGATAAAAATTGATGAAGAATTGAAATGATCTTATGTTGATGAAGCCGGATAAATATTTTGTCATTTAATAAAGTTTTGAATAAATTTTGTAAAATTTTGAATATATTGGACATTCTGTGTCAGTCTCTGCACTGGCTGCCTATTCAGTACAGAATACAACATAAACTCATCACTCTCACACATAAGGCTCTCCACAGTGCTGCACCCACATACATCTCCTCCCTCATCTCTGTCTACCACCCTACCCACTCTCTTCGCTCTGCTACTGATCTAAGACTAAAAACCTCACTCATCAGACCCTCCCATGCATGTCTACAAAATTTTGCACGTATTGCACCAGTTCTCTGGAACATGTTACCCCATGTGATCAGGCACACTCACAACCCTCACAGTTTTAAGTGCGCTCTGAAAACTCACCTTCTTAGACAAGCCTATCAAGATCCCTAATTGTTAAGCCCCCCAAATTCTGTCACATATTCGTCACTTCCTGCACTTTGGCACCCACAGGTACTTATCTGTATATAGATGTATGGTTGGGATGGCAGGTTTATCCACTTTTTATGTATACTACCCCATATTTTTGTAACATGGCTTGTCCATTGTAAACCAAGCACTTGTCACCCTTTGTTTCACCCATACACCCTAATAGATTGTAAGCTCTTGCGAGCAGGGCCCTCACAACTCGTGTCTCAGTTGTAAGTAGCTTTTTTATAATGTAATGTCTGGTTTGTCTGTGCTTATTCCCTCTATATTGTAAAGTGCTGCGGAATATATTGGCGCTATATAAATAAAGATTATTATTATTATTATTATTGGAGTGCAGCCTTTTTCTTTGTATATTGAGCTATTTTTGGCTTGCACCCTTTTATCCTTGTGAATGCCGAACACATTTTCTTAAAAATTGTTCCTGTTCGAATAGCACGTGACCACTGAGGCCTTTGATTGGCAGCAGGGTCACATATGATCGCTATGTCATTGGTCGGTGCCCTGGGACCGAAGCTCAGCACTGGGGCGGAGCCTATCAGAAAGGTGAATCTTTTATTTTTTTCTATTTTATCCCTTTACCAGCCCACTACGATGTTTTCAGTTTTTTTGTATTTACAACTGTACAGCCCCTCGAACTTTCTCTAATACATTGCAGCAAACTTTCAGGATAAGTGTTAAAAAATTAAATAGTTGTTTAAGTTGGTTCGATAATCTAACCCTTTAACATCAGGACTTGTGAGGCCCCCAACATGTTACACACTAGTACCTATTACTAATTGTCATGTACTCTCCATGCAGAAAAACAAGCTGTGAATGTGACATATGTCAAAACCACTCTTGCATTCCTTCATGCTTACTTAAATCCACACAGAAAAGCGGTACTACATCACCAGGGACCGGAGCCAATTAAAACTCAACAATGCAGTTTTACTTACTTGCCGTATTCCAGATCTAACATAATCAACATCGATGCCATTGGCAAGCAAGGCATAAATTATGACTGAGTTTGGGGTAATTATTCAATGCAACAGGGTATTAAAACAACAAATGCTGGCTTTTCTTCAGATCCCAGTGTTAATTGAATGACATAATCAGTAATGTTCTGAGACGGAGGATGAATTAGTGGGTAATCGGTAATTATGTCACCACATTAAATCTAATGCTTAGCAAACTGTAGAAAAATGTACAGTGCTGCGGTTTTATGATGTAAAAGCTCCTTATAGCATGGCGAGTGTATAATTAATACAAGTCATGCTCATACATCATCTATCATGATAATTGTATTTCCATCATGGTTAACGCTGATGGGGTTGACAGATTATGTAGCATCTCAGTTAACAAGAATAAAGTGGGCTTTTTTGTTTTTTTGTCCTCAATCAACCTTTTTTACAGAAGGGAAAATAATCTAAATGAAACTTTACAAATTCAATGAATCGCCACAAATTTAGTAGGCATCTGGACCCTGAAGGAGTATGGCTTGTCATTTAATTGAAAGGGAACTAAAAGCACGGGCTTACTTTCTTCGAATATGTACAGTGTATTGCGGTGTATATTTTTGTACATATTGCAGGCATATTTTTACTGTAATACAGGCCGAAATACTCCCCAAACAGTGTACAATACTCCTGTCATAAATTACAATGTATAATACACAGCGTCAATCACGCAATACGTATTTCACACTTATAATTTTGTGCGCGTCTGAAAGGAAAACATGGCAATTTTTTTAGGCATATATGCAACGTAAAAGAGTTAGGTATAGGAGACAGAAACATAATTTCAACAGCACAATGAATATTCCGCAATACACTTTCTGAACGTACCCTTAGGCAATATTCACATGGTTTATTTGCGGGGCATAATTACGCCCTGCAATTACGCCGTGTGGACGGGGGCGGGAGCGGGGGGGGTGGGGGGACGGCACCTCGCCGGCCCATAGACTATCATTACTAGCGGCACGTATACGAACGCTAGTAAATGTCATGTCACTTCTCTCCCTGCCCGGCAGATTCGCCGAGCAGGGAGAGGAGACGTAATCCATAGTTCTTTATGAGAACTGTGGATTACCGTAATGACTGGGACGTCTTCCAGCCGTAATTCACGAACTGAAATACGTACCATTTTAAGCCGTGTCAACATAGCCTTAGTCTGTTTATCAGGAGTGCAGTTTTTTGGCTGTTAGGACGTGGCAGGGAAGCCTGTGTCCTGGATGTGTTTTTAAAGAGACACTGCTATCAAAATATTTCTTTTTCATATAGACAACCAATATGCGATAATTAGGGCATGTTCACACAGCGTTTTTTGGATGCATGTTTGGATCCGTGTTCCGGACCCTAAACGGACCCAAACAAGCGTCTAACAATGTGCAGTGTGATTCACATTAGTTTCAATATAAAACACACATCGGCGCTCAGTCAATACGTATTTTACATGCGTCTTTCTGGTGTCTTTCGGATCTGTTCAATGAATTGACAATTCTTTATCCGCTTTACACAGCAGACATCCTATTTAAAACTATAGGGTGCACTTCTGCTACGCAGAAAATGCATCCAAACACGCACCACACTCTGGGTACGTCTTTGGATACGTTTTATGCAGCGTTTTCAATCTGTTTTTTTTTATTGAAAAATGGATTAGAAAAAAAATGCAGTGTGAACATACCCTTAAAGGGAACCTGTTACATAGATTATGCCCCCTTGCTGAGAACAGCACAAGCTAGTGTCAGACCTGCTGTTTCCAGTGCTGTGTCCCTTATTCTGTAAGATGCTGTAGTTTTAGAGAATTTACCCCTCAAATCTTATTCATGAGCAGGTGTTAGCCCCGCCCACCAAAGAATAGCCCCGCCCACTGACAGTTATTCACATGTTTCTACCTATTCAAAGTAATAGGTTTTTCAGTTGGGGTGGGCGGGGCTAGCGTCAGGTGGGTGGGGTATGAAAAAAACTGACTCTTTGTTTGACTCTTTTCTGGCTGAAAACTGCAGATTTGAACATTAAATACACAAAAACGACAGCATCTTACAGAATAAGGGACACAGCGCTGGAAACAGCATGTCTGACACTAGCTTGTGCTGTCCTCAGCAAGGGGCACAATCTATGTGACAGGTTCTCCTTAAGTGGATTTTATTTTTTTTAAATTGGGTGGTTGTTTTTTGTTGTTTTATAACTTTATGTACATGACTTCCTGGTTTGTTTCTCTAACTTCCCTTCTGTAAGCTGTTATACAGCAGTGAAAGGATTGCTTTACAGTTCTTCCTCCAGGTCGGCTATGGACTTGATAAGTGTGAAAACACCTCCTCCCCAGTGCTGAAAAAGATTAACCTGTTATCCTTTCATGTATGTCTCTTGTCATTGTCCAGTGGTCTAGTTTAATTTTATTTATGTCCAGAGAACATTAGAGCGATCATTATATCATTATTCACTAGTTGTAATAAGACTACATAGAGATAAGCAGCACCAACAGTAAAGTAAGATTAGTCTGTCCAGCCATTTAGGAGTTTTATCTCTTTAATAATCACAATTAGAAAATAATAAGATTTTATATGTAGTTTTTATTGGCATGGGACTGATGAGTAAAAAAACAAAAAAATACTGGCAAATATAAAAGAAAATCGTTTTCCAAGAATATTGGTTTTAACAAAAATTCTCCTTTCTAATGGAATTAGTAAAGATAACTTTCCTGCTAATGAAAAATGCAGCAGAGGAGTGTAGATGCCGACAAGCCAGTAGTGTGTACAGTTCAAGCACTAGACTGCAATATGCATTACATTTTTTTTGGGGCTGCAACACCAGATAGAGATGCCATGAGAGTGGGCATGCCATAGAAGGGAGGGGGCAATGTGGGCAATAAGCACTTCCCTTTCTGAGTGGTGGAAATACTCATTGTTTAGTATGACTGAGTCATGCTGCCTTTATGATGCCTGTAAGAAGTGGTGGGACTACCACTGTCCATTGTCCATTTAATTATTGCAGGGAGAGGTGTGGTGTTGGATGTGGAGAGGGTAATAGTGTGATGCATTGGTGCTTGACAAATAACTGCAGACACTGACTTGTTCAGAGAAAACTCCGGCTTTTACTCACAGCACCGCACTTGTGAACATTGCATCTGTCTTGACAAGACATCAGGCAAGGGTTCATGTCTTCCATACAGACTCACCCTGATCAACCCCGCACTTGGTCCCAACCTCCTTAGTAGCCTCTCTGTCCTTATTCTTCTATGGCGTAGTGGTCAAGCCCAGGGGAGCCTCTGTTCAGGCCTCTTAGTGCGTTATCCTGGAATAACTAACTGGGCCCACTCACTATGGAGGTTCGCTGTGTAAGAGCAGTTCTCACACAAATTTCCCTGCTTCTGATTGTGTCACCAGGGGTCTTTTCTGGAACCCTTCTGATTCCTGGACTAATGGTGAGTGGGGAATCCACCCCAACCTGTACTACCTATCGCCATTAGATAGGTAGCATTCCCTTCTACTGCAACAACTGGAACTATTTACACACTCAGGGCAGCTGAGCTCTCATCGAACCTCTCCCCCTACAGTTTGGGCAGGCTTGCTATTTAACTGTGGGACCGGCTCCTTCCCTGTCAGGCCCTCTGATTGGCTACCCAGCTCAGCAGCACTGCCTCTTGCTCTAAGTGCAGTTAAACCCCTGTAACTAAGCACAAACTCTTAGGCTGGGTTCACACGGCTTATTTGCGGGGCGTAATTATGCCCCGCAATTACGCCGTGGGGACGGGGGCGGGGCGGGAGCGGGGGGCCGGCACCTCCCCGTCCCATAGACATGCATTATACGCCGCTGGTAATTCACATGTCACTTATCTCCCCCTCCGGCGTATTCACCGAGCAGGGAGAGGAGACGGAATCCATAGTTCTCTATGAGAACTGTGGATTACCGTAATGGCTGGGACGTATTCCAGCCGTAATTTGCGCACTCCGGCGCGTAATTACGGACTGAAATACGTCCCATTTTAAGCCGTGTGAACATGGCCTTAAGCTCATGTTTGCAGTTGCACAGTAATAAACATATGTACACATGTAATAAATGGTCCCTGATACTTACTCGCCAGTAATTCTTCTATGTATACTGTATATACAAATGGACACCCTTGCATGTCTGCACACCATGCCATTGCCTTACCAAAGTCAGTTTATAATGCAGTACAGTGCTAGGGTTATGTGCAGGAAATGCAAGATAATCACTGACCACAGCACTGCAGCCCCCACTAACTTCGAAGAGAGGTAATGAGACTGCTGACTGTGCTCAACACCTCTCCTCACATAATGACATTGCCACTCCCCATTCTTTGTACTCAGCAAAAGGTTTTCCTTTACCCCTCTCTGCAGATCAGTGCTTCAATAATGGGCATGGTTAACAGGGCAAAACAGACACCTGCTGGCCCTGGAGCTCCCCACTCTCTGCAGCTCTCTGCAATCACCTCCAGGATGCTCAACTCCACAGACAGAAATATATGGAAGACAAAGGACAGAACAACGGTGGAAGATATTCCAACAAGAAGAGTAAACACAAATCAAAGCTGATCATTGGTGGGGTGGGGCAAGTTCTGGGGATACCCCCCTTAGAGGGAAATGCATATGAAAGTACCTTTTAAAAATACTGTAGGTGTTGCCGAACATAAAGCCTAAATGTAGTGAGTTTAGCTCCTTTTAAGTAAAGAATACGAAAAAATGTCCATTTGCACATTTGTGATGCTGGTTTCAGGTGACATGGTCCAAGCAATTTTGATACATGATGATAGATGCCCTATCAAAGATGAGCTGGTCTGTCATTGGTTAATTCAGGGCTTCCTACAGCCACTTACACTGAAAATCTTTGTATTGTACATTTGCTTCCTAAATGTATAATTAAAGGGGTATTCATTGAGATTTAAAAAGTGTAGTGAACAAGGCTACAGAGCTCTAAAGAGTAAAAGGTTCTCATTTAGTTAGGTAAATAGAGATAAGACTTTGCAGGGAGTGACTCATCATAGTCAGAACTGACGGCAGCTTGGAGCAATGAGAGATGAGAGAGAGCGCGGAGAGGTGGTCAGGAACCAGAGAACCTTGTGTGCTCTAAGAGGAGATAAAATCTGCTATGTCTCCTGACCAAAGAAAGATCAGCAAAGCAATGTAATTAGTAACAGCCCACATTTACATTTTCCTACATGTTAAAAGCTAATTATTGTAGTGAGGAAGCCTGTTTAACCTCTTAAGGACCAGGCGGTTTTTTTTGGTGACACGTTCGTTTTTCCCTCCTCACCTTCTGAAAGCCATAACGTTTTTATTTTTCCACCTACATAGACACATGAGGGCTTTTATTTTGCGGGACAAGATGTACTTTCTAATGATGTTATTCACTATACTATAGGGAAAATACTGGGGAAAACCCCAAAAAAAATTCCAAGTGGGACAAATTGTGAAAAAAAATGTATTTTTGCCATGTTTGCAGGGGTTTTATTTTTACGGCGTTCAATCTTCGGTAAATATAATGTGTTATCTGTATTCTACAGGTTGATACGCATCCGGCAATACCAAACATGTAGGGGTTTCCCCTTATGTTTTGGTACCGTAAAAAATTCCAAATATTTTCTATTTTTGAAATTTGCGCCACGGCGCCATTTTGTGCGACCAATAACTTTTTTGTGCTAACACCTACGGACGTCAGTGAGGGGGCATTTTTTGCGGGCTGAAGTGTACTTTTTATCGCTAGCAGTTTGGAATGCATGCGACTTTTTTGATCATTTTTTATTCCATTTTTTGGATGACGTAAAATGACCAAAAAGAAATGCAATTTTGGCATTTGGATTTTTTTTTCTTCTACGATGTTAAGTGTAGGGGAGAAATTATGTTATATTTTTTATAGATCGGACTTTTTCAGACGCGGCGATACCAAATATGTGTAACTTTTTTATAATTTTAATGATTTTATTTGTAAAATGGGAAAAGGGGTGATTTGAACTTTTTTTTTTATACTTTAAAACTTTTTTTTTTTTTTTTTACTGTAACATTGAGGCCACCTATGGTACTTGACCAACTAGGTGGCTGCGATTGTTAATACAACCTAATGCATTGCATGGGCAACGCTTTAGGGTGTACAAAGAGGGCGGTTTCCCCCTTTCCCTGTCTGGGGGGGAAGTGGGGGCAAACCGGCCAGTGTAAGTGCGGGAGCCTTCAAAGGGCTCCCCCCCCACCATGCCCGGTTCGTGGATTGGCGCAGGACGATGCCGTACCGATGGGTGCGCGGCACCGTGGGCGTTTTTTCAACGCCTGGGGGCCCTTTGCCGCGGGTCTGATGGGTTAAACAGCGCCCAGGCGGATCCACCCCCGGCGCTGTTACTTGCCGGTGTTTACGGCGATTTACCGCTAACACCCGCCGCTGTGTGGGGGGGTCGCGGAGCACCCCCTCAAACCCCCTTACCCCCTGGACGTTCTCTACCCCAAGGTTTTAAGGGGTTAAGGAACTTTAAGTCTACTTAAAAAGCCCCTCCCATTTTGAGCTCGGGAGTTTTGCCCTTTCACTAACGTAGTACTGTTTAAATCAAAAAATCCAAAAAATTTGCTTTCCTTTTGATGGGCTCCTGTTTTTTCCTTTTCCTTTGTTGGTGGAAGAATTACTAAGGTTTTGTACAGGTATAGAGAGAAAGTAGTGCACACACGCAAAACTCCGACCTAAAAAACTTAAGGGGCGTTCCCACGCCAGGCAAATACCGGCCGTTTGCCGGCCGGGATTTTTCCTGTTTTGCGCCGTCCCCCCCCCCCGGGGGGGGCGGCTTTTCCGCGATGAGCGGAAAAGAGCCCTCCCCCCTCCCATTGAGGCACATCTTCCCTCGGAAACCGGGGGAAGATTGTGCTTCTACAAAGTTTTCTGAGCGACCCCGGCGGGAAAACCCTCCGATGGCAAAACCTGTGCAGTCGGGACGCGCACAGGTTTTGTAAAGCCCATTGTGCCATTTTTGGGTTTTTTTTAGGCGGGTTTTGAAAAAAACCCCAAACCGGCTGAAAAAACCCTCCGAAAACCCTTGCCGTGGGGAAAGGGCCCCTTTGGTGCGTTCACATGGAAAGGACAAAAAACGTCTGTTTTTGCCTCTCATTTCAAGCGGTTTTTGGACTGTTTTGGGGCTGTTTGGGGGGCGTTTCCCCTGCACAGGGCAAAACCGGCCGGGTTTTCGGCCGGTTTTTGTCCGTTTTGCCCCGTCCCCCCCGGGGGGGGGGGGGGGGCGGGTTTTCTCCGCGATGAGCGGGAACACCCTCCCCCCTCCCCCCTCCCATTGAGAAGCACATCTTCCCTCGGGAAACCCGCAAACTGGAAAAAAACCCCAAAAAACCCTTTGGGGATATGCCCTTAGGGGTTTACGTCCAATATGTATGACTGGGATGACACATCCACATTAGAAAAGTCTGAAACTATGAGCAGGCTTTGAAAAGAATCAGAGATTTGATGATGAATAAGGGAGAAAAAAGGTGGGTGATGAAGCATAAAAAATGAACACTGCAAGCTAAAACTAAGTGCAACTTATTTTTTTTTAAAGTGTTTTCTCAGTGCACTAGCAGTTTTGCACTTACTTGAATTCCTCAGGCTGTAGGTGGTTCTACAGCTATTAGCATATTTAATTTCTAGGGAGCCCTTACTCTGACAGTGCAGGAGATAGTTATCTCTAACAAATTACGAAAAGTTATTATTTTCAGTTCTCACAGCACATGCACCTTTTGTTTACTGAAGCTAATTTTGTTAGATGTGATTAGTTTGCTTTGATCACAGTCCGTCAGAGTGGTGACTTCACTCTCTGCTCTTAAGTAATCAGATAACAGACGTCCACCTGGTATGCAGGTAATATACCACATAAAAATGCTTTTATCTCATGAGTATAGAAAATTCTATCGGCCAATGTATTTAGGAAAAGTCTTTGTTGAAAGGGGTTGTCTCACTACAAGGATTGCTTTTTATGTTAAAGATCTTGCAAAAACAAGTCACTTTGCAATATGTGTCCATTAAAGGGATTTTGCCATGATGTAATGTTGACGTGGGATCCTCCAAAATGGGTATTTAATCACTTTTCTAAATATATGTGATTATAAAAAGTCAAGCCTGTGAGAGATATAAAGAAAGTTGTATGCCCTTAATTACTTAAAAGTTTACATTAGACACGACCAGGAGCTGATCTGGCCGCACTTGCGTGTTTGCACTTCTTATCTGATGACAGGGAACAAGAAAGAGCTTGCTAGGGGCTGGGGAGAAATGTGCAGTGTACATTTCTGCTGTATTGAGAATCCACTGTTGTAATGTAATTATCTTAGTAAGCATTGCAGACGCTCCCTTGCCTCCTCACTCTGCAAGTGGCTGGGGAGAAATGTGCAGTGTATGAGGCTTTCTGCTGTATTGAGAATCCACTGTTGTAATGTAATTATCTTAGTAAGCATTGCAGACGCTACCTTGCTTACTGGCACTGCTCGGGCCCCCTCTCTCTCCCAGATAGCAGGTAAGCAAGTCGCTTTATGACAAAACCCCTTTAACAGTGTCCTACCTATTCCAAAATACCCCCCTTGTATGCCTGTCATTTCCCTCAGGTGTATAAAACAGCCCCTGTTCAACTCTCATGATAAGCTACCAGCACTTTCGCATTGTCAACCTGTTTTGATCTCCCTTATGGGCGCCAGCACTGGTTGCTATAGAGACCTGGTTTCTGCGCCTAGTAGAAGTCAGTAAACACGCCCCGAATTCAAAATGAAACAAAAAAACAGGACTCGGGAAGATGAATCAATGATGAGACAACCCTTTAACTGTCCCTTTATGTTGAAAAGCAAATTTTTTGTAGTGAGAAACCCCTTTTATAATAACTAATAGTATGCTTTTACATAAAAAGGGAGAGACCTGTCAGTTAAGCTGTTCCCATGTTTGTCTCAAATTGTGTTTTATCTGAAGCACACAGTTTACTGCAATAAGATAGCCTAAGGATATTATAAAATAAAAAGTAAAGTGATAGTGGCTCATTGGTTATTATTGTTGCTTTGTAGTGCTGGGGCTCTGAACTTAAATCTGACCATGGGGAACAACTGCATGGGATTCGTATTTTTTCCTGTGTTTCTGTAGATTTTCTCCCCTCCCTGGAAAAACACACGGAAGAAAAGAAAATATGACAGTCTTGAAAGTGAGTTTAAAGTCAGTGCTAAATAAAAGGAATATAATTTCCAAATGGTTTTGATTAGAAATCTCCTACCGATTTGTGTTTCCATGGTTGTAGACTAGAAACAAACTGAAATGAAAGTCCTTTTTTTTATCATCCATTGTATCCCTTTTGCTACAGAAAAGTATTTACCCTTTACAGACATTTGATGTAAACTTATGTTATAATGCCGGCATGGCAGTATTGAGCTCTGCTAACAGCAGGGAACAGAGCCAGTTGTATGATCCCTGCTGTTTGACCTTTTAGATGCCATGGCGAATGCAGTAGTGGTGTCTAAATAAATGAGTTTGGGCCCCCGCTCAAAAAAAGGGGTTTTAAAAGCATGGGTTGCGGGTTTCCTCGCCCCGGTCTTGCAGGGGATGCTCTGGGATCAGGCTGTGTGTACACCCCCGATCCAATGCAATTGGGGCACCGGGGTGCCGCAAATCCCAATGTCTGCAGCGAGCAAAAGAGTCGCGGGGAAACTGCCGAAATGCCCGCCGTCAAAAGACGGTGGCCGGGGCTTTAAAGGGAGTTAAATAAAGCATAAAAACTTAACACTAGTAAATGAAAAAACAAGATAAAATGATTTTGAGGGGTGTTTGCATGTTATCTAAAGGTTATGTTATGACTGCATATGATTTAATAACCTTTTGATTATATATTCTTTATGGTGTCTTTTGATGTTCACTGTTTATATTAATGGATCACGTCTAGGATATCAATTTATACTTGCACTTCATATTTACTTTAACGTTTCAAGGCTTTATTTTGGTTAACATGGTACAAGAAGTATAGATAGACACTTGAAACGTAGAAGGGAAGGTGGATCCTTTTGGACCCGCGGAGGCGCCCACCCCCGCGGCCCGGGGAAATAAAGGGCCGGGTCACCGATCCAGAGGCGTGACGTAGGAAAAGGGGCCCGGACTACCGTGGGCGAGAGACAACCAGAACACGGGACCCCCCCCCAGGGGGCACGGTCGGGAACTGGGACCCCCCACCCGGGGGCCGGCTCGGGGAAAATGGGGCCCCCCCACCAGGGGGCACGGCTCGGGAACACTGGGACCAACACCAGGGGGCACGGCTCGGGAACACTGGGACCCCCACCGGGGGAGGCCGGGAACACGGGGGCCCCCACCGGGGGAAAAGGCTCGGGGAACACTGGGACCCCCACCAGGGGGGCACGGCTCGGGGAACCTGGGACCCCCAAGGGGAACGGCTGGGAACATGGGGCCCCCACCCGGGGCACGGGGTCGGGAACACTGGGACCCCCCCAGGGGGCACGGCCGGGAACATGGACCCCCACCCGGGGCACGCTCGGGGAACACTGGGACCCCCACCAGGGGGCACGGCTCGGGATCACTGGGACCCCCACCAGGGGGCACGGCTCGGGAACACTGGGACCCCCACCAGGGGGCACGGCTCGGGAACACTGGGACCCCCACCAGGGGGCACGGCTCGGGAACACTGGGACCCCCCAGGGGGCACGGCTCGGGAACACTGGGACCCCCACCAGGGGGCACGGGCCGGGGGGAAAACTGGACCCCACCAGGGGGCACGCTCGGGAAAAAACTGGGACCCTCACCAGGGGGGATGGGGGGCCCGGGGAAAACGGGGCCCTCCCGGGGGCACGGCTCGGGAACACTGGGGCCCTCCAGGGGGCACGCTCGGGAACACGGGGGCCCCCCAGGGGGGCCGGCTCAGGAAAAAATGGGACCCCCAGGCGGCCCGGCTCGGAACACTGGGACCCTCCAGGCGGCACGGCTGAGGCATACACAGGAGACCCTGTCAGGAGACATGGCTCAAGAAAACAATGGGACCTCCCAGTGGACAAGTGCTGAGGCACACAGGAACAAAACGCAGGAACTTCCCATAAACACAGCAAGGACAGATGCAAGCTGCTTGAGGCAGGCAGAGCGGGCATTGGCCCAGCAACAACAATTCACATAGGCCCAGAACTGTTGGTAGGTAGGCCGTCTTTTTAATTAGGAGTCAGCAGATGAGGAAGTGCTTCACCAGGGCCCAGCCCAGTTGGTAGGTGTTAACTGGTGTCAGCACTGAACAAAATAGTAAATACCCACCGCCAGGATCAAACACCACAGTTTGGCATGCAAGGCCGAAGGAAAGGGGGGCCCCCAGAGGAATTTGCAGATCGTGACATTTACTATGTACTGATGCAAGTTACTCATTTATTGGACATTTTTTGATATCATGATGTATTAATATTGATGAATTGTCTTCATAATATTGTCCTCGAGTTTCTGTATTTTTTATCCTACTTCCTAATACTATTATGCTATGTATGTGTAAAATAAAGATTTATCTTTGTTTTATTCTATGATATTTTATGTGTAGTTGTGGTACTTGCTCTCTGTTGGGATATAATTATATACATAATGTAAAAAAGCTATCACGCCTAGCGGTCAAGTACCAGAGGGGGATTGAATGTAAAAGCAAAAAAAAAACGTTAAGTATAAAAAATATCAAAAGTTCAAATCATCCCCAATATGCCATTTTACAAATAAAAAAATTAATAAGCTACACATAATTTGTATTGTCTGTAAAAGTCCAATCTATTAAAATATAACATCATTTATCCCATATGCTGAACACGGTAAAAGACAAAAAATTCCAAACACCAATATTGTGTTTTTTGGGTCTTTTAACTTTCCCTAAAAATTGGAATAAAAAGTGAACATAAAGTCACATCTATCTCACAACAGTACAAATAAAGACTACACTTCAGCCTGCAAAAATGTACCCTACTCAGGTCCATAGGTGGAAAAACAAAAAAGTTATTGGTTGCAGAATATGGTGCTGCAGAGCAAAGTTAAGAGACAGAGAATGTATGAATGCTGCCGACTGTGGGGAGCTTCAATTCATTGAGGGAACCATGAATGCTAACATGAACTTGAGTGACAATAACTGAAAGCAGAAAGCATAATCACTCCATTTGGAAACCTGGGATTGTAGGGCAGTATTCCAACATGATAACAACTCCAAACCCACCTCAAGATGACCAACTTTGCCTGTCTTAAGAAAATTAGGGTAAAGGTGGCTGACTGGCCAAGCAATGTCTCCAGACCTTAAACCCTACTGATTAGTTTGAGCGATTATTAATCGACAAAGTTGAAATCGGCATCAGTTTTATGTTGATCGAAAAGTTTTTAGAACATACGCGAAAATAAAGTGTATAAAATCATTGGTATCATCAAATAAAATCTCGCCATAATCCCGGCGCTTCCTGTCAAATATTGTGTGCGGCCATCAAATCAGTATTACAGAATAGAGCCAAGGGATGAGATGTGTAGTTGCGAACGTCATGACTGGGATGAGTAGGTTGCTATAGGCTCGATTTACATAGAACCGCGTTTCCTGTTTCAGCCTCATATCTCTCAGCGTCTCATGAGGGAAAGACCTATGCGCACTGTCTGTGTCCAAAAAAGCTCAGCGAAATTATTCTATTTCTTCACAAGAAACCCCCCACGGTTAGCGTGATCCTTACAACTTATTTTAGATCAGAGTTTTGAAGATTTAAAGTAGTTGGGGAAAGGGGAAAAAAAAAAGGGAGCATCCCCCGCTGAAATTTTTCAGGGGGGGGGGGGGGGGAAAAGGGGGTGGGGGGGGCCCCGGGGGGCGAAAAAACAGAAAAAGCTCAAAAAAAAGAATACTGGATAAATTTTCACCAAGACTTAGTGTAGACTTTGGGAAATTGCAATAGTTTTTAATTTATTAACATTTTTCTTTTGAAATATTTTCTGGATATTGGGAAACCGAACTTATATTAGGAACAAAACTTTTCCAAAAAACGCGGGTTCTCTTTTTTGGGTTCAAAACTCCCCATTTTTAAAATTATCTTTATAACTTTTCAGAAAAAGGGTGTTCTTTTTTCTTTTTTCCCCAACCCCATTTTTGTTGAAAATCCCCCCTTGGGCAGTTAAATTAAAACCAAAATTTTTTGTATTCACCCACAGGTTAAATAGGTGCCAAAAATCCCCTTTTAAAATTACCCGGGAATCCCTTTCAGATATTTTTTTTTTTTACTTTGGGCGCACTACAGCTTTTTCCATTGGGGGCCCTTTGCCCCTTTAAAATGTGAATAAAAAGCAATTTTGAAACACCAAAAAGGTAAATTTGGGAAAAGGGGGCCAAAAAAAAAACCTTTTTTAAATATCGAAAAACTTTTCAATACTTGTTTTTTTCATTTTTGGCGCACTACGGGCTTTGTTCATTAGGAAACCTTTGCCTTAAATGTAAAATTACAGCAATTTTGTAGCACCACAGGAATTTGAAAGGTGCCAAAAAAAAAACCTTTTAAAAAAAACCAAAATAAAATTTCAGAAAACTTTTTTTTTTTTTTTCACTTTGGGGGCACTAAAAACTTTGTTCATTTGAGGCACCAAATTGCATTTTAAAATTTGAATACAGAAATTTTTGTAATCACCCAGGTGGAATTGGAAAATTTTCCAAAAAAAAACCTTTTATTATCCGAAAACATTTCAGATCCCCGGTGTTTTTTCATTTTGGGGCGCACTCCCGTTTTTTTTCCCAATTGAGGGAAAACCTTTTGAAATTTAAAATGTAAAATACAGAAATTTTTTGGTTAGTCCCCCAACGGGGTGAATTGAAAGGGTCCCAAAAAATTTACCTTTTTAATTTTTTCCGTAAAACTTTCAGACGGGGTTTTTTTTTTTCATTTTTTGGTCAGTAAAAGGCTTTTTCTTTTATGGGGGCATTTTTTGTATTTAAAATTTTTTAAAAAATACAGAAATTTTTTAAGCATCACCCACGGGGTAAAATTTGATGGGTCCAAAAAATCCCTTTTTTTTATCCCGTATACATTTCAGACGGAGTTTTTTTTTCATTTTTGGGGTCAGCCAAGCTTTTTTCATAAGCTACTTTGTATTTAAAAATTTGAATACAGCAATTTAGTATCACCACAGGTAAAATTAAAAAGGGGTGCCAAAAAAAAAAAACCCTTTTTTTACCCCTATCAAAAATTTCAGACTGGGTTTTTTTTTTTTTTTTCCATTTTTGGTAAACCCAAAGCTTTGTTCATAAAAGCAAATTTTTTGTAGTTAAAATTTTGAATACAGCAATTTAGTAGCCCACCACAGGTAATTGATGGGTGCCAAAAAAAACCTTTTATTACCCCGAAATCCCTTTTCAGATACGTTTTTTTTTTTCCCCTTTGGCGCAGGCCCCCCTTTTGGAATAAGCCACCTTGCATTTTAAATTTGAATCCAGCAATTTTGGGTTTTGTTTTTGAGGGATTTGTTTTTTTGTGTGATTTGCCGTTTTTTAAAATAAGAATTTTTTCCAAAAACTCTTCCAAAAACCTTTAAAAAAATTTTTTATATTTTTTAACATGGACAAAAAAAATTCATTGGAAAGCGAGCAAAGAGGGGGGGGGGGACATGGAGGTAGGGGGTACGAAGAAGGTGCTTTCCCCCCAAAGTGTTTGGCGACAACACGCAACCCCCGGCGGATCGTCAGTTTTAAAGGACCCGTCGGGCCCGCCCCAACCCCGCTGGGTGGGCCCCCTGTAAATTTCTCGTAACGAAAAAGGCCCCCGCCAACCCCTGTCCCTTCTGTGTTAAATAAAAAACCCCTTTTAAAATAAATCCAGAAAGTTTACCTGCCCCCTTCCCCCCCCCAGTAAACGGCCCCCAAAAATGTCGTCATCACACCCATCAGCATCCGCCCAAAAACCAGGGAAGCAGACCCCAAAAGCCAACTCGTTCCCCCACCACTGGGAAATAATCCATTGCCCTAAAACCCCTTTTTTTGGGATGAAAAAAGGGGGCGGTTAGGGGTCAGAAGGTTTTTAAAAAATATCAAAGGGAAAAAAGGGGGATGTTTTTCTCTGCTCTAAACGCCCAGTTACTGATTGCCATCAGGGGAAAGGAAAAGGGAAGCCGAAAAAAAATTTCGGCAAAAACCCCCGGGGGGGCGGTCGGCAACCCCCTTTGGCGGGGCCCCCTTTTTGTTTTGAAACCCCCCCCCAGCTTCCCGGGAATGCAAAAAATTCAGGACAACGAAGTACCCTGTTTTTGATATGATAAAGGACGACTTTTGCGGTTTCCAAAACGGGGGCCCCTTTTAAAGCGGGAATTTCCCTTGCGAGCGCTTCTTTCACTGGACGGGGGAGGAAACGATGGGGTAGTGTCATTTTAATTGGGCCCCCGGCTTTCCCCCAAAAAAGGGAGAGGGGGCCCGCAGAATTTCCCGCTAAAAGTTTCCCCCCCGCCCCCCCCAAAAAACGGTCACCCGCAAAAAACCCCCCCCCTCCTCCCCTTAAATCGCCGTCAAAAAGGTCCAAAACCTTTTTTGGGAAAGCCAAGCCTCTTTTAATTCCCCCACCCACCCCCCCGGATGTCATAGGGCCCCCTTTTTCCCCGGAAAAAAGGCATATAAAAGGAAAAGCCCCCGGGGGTTTGGGTTTTTAAAAACCCCCCAAACCAACATTTCAAATGGTCACAGGGCCACCCGAATGCATGGGGTTGAAAAATTTTGGAAAAAGGCCAAACCATTTGGCCCCAAAAAAGGCCAAAAAAAAAAAGAAAAACCCCCCCCCCGCCGGGCCCCCCCCCCAAACCAAAAACCCTTTTGGGTTCAAAAAATCCCCCCCCCCCCCCCCTTGGTCTTCCCCCCCGCCCCCCCCCCCCTCCCCCCCCTTTTGCACCACCCACCAAAAGGGCGTTTCCCCCCCCACGGGCCCAGGTCTCTCAGGGGCCAATGGGATCGGGTTTTTAAAACCCTCCCCCTTCCCCCCAGCCCTTTTTCCCCCCCCGCCTACAAAGTCCCCCGCCCCCCCCTAGAAAAAAGGCCCCCAAAGAGACCCCAAACCCCCCTTTTTACCCCTTCCTTCCCCTTCCCCCCCCCCCCCCGCTAGTAGGGACGACCTGAAACCGCTGAAACCGGGGGCCCATTTCCAAAAGCACCCCAGCCTTCTGTTTTCCCAGGTTTGGGGGGAAAGAAAAAAAAACATTTTTAAAACCCAAACCCCAAATTCCCCCAAAGGGCCAAAAAAAAACCCTTTAAATGCCCGGAAAATTCCCCAAGGCCCTTTTGGGCCCTTGGAAAAATGTTTCCCTTTTTTTTCCTTTTTTTTCCCGGGTGGACCACAGAGGATTTTTCTCCCCCTTTTTTTTTTCCCCCCAAGGCCCTTCCCCCCCCCCCCAATACCAGATTTTTGAGCAGGCATTTTTTTGCCAAAAATCCGCCCCCCCCTTTCCGGGCCACCCAACGGGGCCCATCTAAAATTTCAAAGCGTGTGTGAATTTTGGGTTCCAAAAAGCCCATCTCACCCCCCGACACATCCCTTGTAAGCAGGGCAAAGGCCGCTATTTTCCTTTGACACCCTCCCCTGGGTGGCTGGGTGGATGTCTCTTTTCCCCCTTTTTGACGGTGGCCTCAGGCTCACGAAACCGCTCTTCAAAACCGCGGGAGGGTGCGGGGGGCCTCTTTTCCCCCAAGGCCTCTGGTGGCACACGGCCCAGAAAAACCCCGGGCCTTTGGTTGGGAAATTTAAAACTGTGGGGAAGACCGTCCACCAAAAGGTCAGGAGCTGTGGATGGCTCTCCCCCCGTAACGGCCCCGAGCGCGGGCCTGGGTCCAAAACGTTGGGGCCAGGAAAGGGTTTTGGTGTGCGATAACGGGCAAATCGCGGCCCCGCCCAAAAGGATCGGAAGGCTGGAGCACATCCCTTGCCTGGCACTTTGTCATGAACCCTTTGGGTCGCCCCCGGGAAATTTCTAAAAGCCCCCCGGGGTCTGGACTGCCTCTGGGGAAAAGGCTCGAATTTCTAAGTTCCCCCTTCCGCCGTTCGCCCCCCGGGCTTTTTTTCCCGCCCGGTTGCGTTGAAAACCCGTCAGCTTCGGCCTCCCCGCCCAACCGTCCATTGTTTGACTTTTGGAAAAACACGTTTGGAATTCCCCCCCCCCAAACAGCCCCAAACGTTTTGTGGCAGCAGCGCAATCCCAAATTACGCTTTACGAAGGACACATGGCCTGACCAGGGGGCGGTGCGGACCTCGGGGTTTTGGGGCCACCGAGAGTGGAGGCAGGTGAAAGAGCTCTGCACCATCCTTCCCAATTTTTTAAAAAGGGCCCGAAAATGGTCTGTGGGGGACGATCCCCTTTTTCAGCATGAGCATTTTTGGGGGAACTTAGTTCTGGAAAGATCGTT
>JAODAL010036693.1:0-41347 GCA_025379985.1 Phyllomedusa bahiana | reverse complement strand
TAACTGACAGATTTATAGGGGGTCGTTACGCACGCGGCGATACCAAATATGGGTACTTTATTTATTTTTGATCTTTTTTGGGGCGATTGGCGTTTGTAAAGGGGAAAAGGGGTGGTGTACGTATTTTTATTTTATTTTTCGTGTTTGTGTTTTACTTGTTTTTCACTTTTTTTTACTTTTTTTCACTTTTGCACATTTTTATTTTACTTTTCCCCATAGGGGATTTGAATGAGAGATCTTTAGATCTCTCATTCAATAGGAATCAGTGCATAGCTTGTTGCTATGACTGGTTCCTATGACAACTGTCAGTCACGATGCCGGGGCGTGCCCACAGGGCACGGCCGGGCGTCGTGACGTCACAGACAACCCGGAAGGCATTCTCTGCCCTCCGTGCTGTCTGTAGGGAGGCAGGAGCTGCACGGATCGCCCGATCCGTGCGCTGCTGCCGCCGACAGAGACGCAGGAGGAGCGATCTCCTCCTGCGTCTCTCTTAGTTATTGCGACCCGATCGTCGCGATAATTAAGGGGTTAACCGGCCCCCCCCGGAGCGATCCGGGGTCGGGGCCGATGGTGCGGGATGTCAGCTGTAATATACAGCTGACACCCCGCGCCGATCGCGCGAACTCTGCTTTAGAGTTCGCGCGATCCTCAGGACGTATCCATACGTCCAGGTGCGTTAACCCCCAAACGACCTGGACGTATGGATACGCCCAAGGTCGTTAAGGGGTTAAAGATAGTTCTCTGGATCAATGAGGTCTGTCTGATATTTCCCTTATGAACTTTCCCTTATCTACCTTTCGACGAGATACCTCAACTAGTGAAAAATAACCCTCCGTTAATGCCAATTTGGCGAAAATGGAGGAAAATAATACAATTAAAACACTTAATTCCTGACTACTCCCTGCACTTTTCTCTCCTACAGAACCCTGGCTTTCAAGAGGACAAGCCACATAGAGTGTTTAGAATATGGCACACATTAGATTTACAACAATGTACTACATTTCTGGATAAGGAGTTTTTTAAGCCTAGTTTTCCCTACTGGTAAACACTTTGAAACCCATAAGGCAAAAACCAATCTGTTCTAAGGAAGATTTAATTTCTGATCCCAGAGTTACCATGAGACTGGATCTAGAATTTGAAATGGCTACATATGTATTAATGTTTTTTTAGTTTCAGGTAGATAGCTACGCCTTTCTTGAAACTTGCAACTGTTTCTGCTGTGAGCAGCTCCTCAGGCAGGCTATTCCACAGATTTACAATTCTCATAGTGAAGAACAATTTTCTCCTCCATAGATTGAAGGGAATGTCCTCTTTACATGAAATGTCTATTCCCCATACTTTTTGAAAGGGCCATTTATAAACTTATATAAATGAATAATGTCTCCATGTTATCAAGAGTAAATAAGTTCAATACTTTTAACCTCTCCTCTAGAGATGGGTGAATCGATTCTAATGAAGTGGAATTTGTTTAGAATTTCAGGAAAACTTTGATTCTGAACGAAATCGAAGTTTGGAGTGATTCGTGGGAACGAAGTGTTTTTAATTGATAAAATGGTTGCAAGCACATGGTGTTACATGGGGCAAAGAACTCTGGGAGGAAGAAAGGAGTAGCCTAAATGACATGTGCAGAGATGAAGCCAATCAGAGACTGGCGGGATTCTGTAACGTCACCGCACTCCATAGCTGGTCATTTTTGGCAGCTCATTTCTTTTGCACAATTTAGATCCAAGGATTAATTAAATGTTTTTCTGCTGTTGTAGTCAGTAAAATACACATCGTTTTAACACGCCACATAGCTGGTAATTTTTGGCAGCTCATTTCTTTTGCGCAATTTAGATCCAAGGGTTAATCAAGTGTTTTTCTGCTGTTGTAGTCAGTAAAAGAAACGGTGTTTTTCAACACCAAAGAAGTTATTTTGCCTGTAGCATAAATCCGAAGGTTAATAAAGCCAGATAGCACTTTTCTATTCAGTAAAATACACTGTGTTTTTAAACGGCATATACAAGTAAATTTTTCCTGCCCATTTGTGGAGTGAAATTTATATCCAAGGGTTACCCAAGCTTGTCAGTGGGTTCATTTGGAGTCAGATAAAGGGTGTGTATTTATCATATACAGATATCTTCATTAAACAGAGTCTGTACATTTTTGAACAAACAGTATGTCAGAAAGAGAGGTGGCAGGCTCTTCATCATGCGTGGGCAGTGGCACAAACATTTCTGGAGCAGGCACAGGTCGCAGCACAGTAAGGGGACGTCGCAGCAGGGGTCACTCGGTGAGGCCAGAACTGCCGGTGTCATCTAGTGGCCGTGTGTTGACCAGCAATCCAAAGGTTCTTGATTGGTTTACTAGGTCATCCACTTCCTCCCACATGACATCTGACAACCCCAGCCAAGTGTCGGACACAACCCTTAGTTGGCATGGCCCGGGAGCGGGTCAGCGGCCCTCACCTGTCCTCAACCCACCTCTGTCCCATCCCATTCCCTCAGCCAGAGATCTACAATGTGGTCTGGGCTCAGCGCCACTATACAGCGAGGATGAAGAATTTGGGGAGGAAAGTCAGCAGCTATTTGGCAGCGAAGAAATGGGGCCAATATCCCCTGCTTCCTGCAGTAGGCGGCAAAGTATAGATGTGGAGAGTGGCATGGGAGGTCATGTTGTAAGGGGTCAGCCTCTGCATACCAAGACTGTTGAGGAGGACAGCAATGAAGATCAAACAATAATCGATTATGATGTAGTCGACCGCACTTGGGAGCCGGGTGAAGCAAGGGCTTCATCATTGTCAGGAGAAGAGGGCATCAGCTTGCGCCTCAGGCAGCGGCGCAGCCAGAAAGTGGGTAGTGTGGCCGTGAGTCAGCAGGGTGGCAGCAGTGCGAGGTCGGGAGCCAAGCGGCCACGGGGTAATAAACCCACTTCACAGGTCCAAGAATGTAGCGGCACAGGGGCTAAGCGAGGCAGCGGCAGAGTAATCGGTAAAATCAGCTACTCGGCGGTGTGGCAGTTCTTTGCTAAGACACCGGAGGAGCTGAATATGGGTATATGTAGAATCTGTAGGCAGAAAGTTTAAGCGTGGCCAGGGAGCTAACGTTGGCACCACGGCCCCGCGTCAACAATTTTAGCATCACCATTCCGGTGGCCTGGTAGAAACGTGGCTCAGATGTGGTAAATCCATTTCCCGCCGCCGCAGCAGACGACAGTGGCACGCATGGGATTGCAGCCAGTCAAGGCTCCACCAACTCGGCAGAAGGGAGCTGTTTCTCTTTGCCATCATCTCCCAGACCAGATGCTCCTGCTCCTCACTACTCATGGTGCCAGCAGTCGATCAACGAGGCGATTGCAAAGAGACAACAGTATGTGTCCAACCATCCTAAGGTGCAGAAGCTGACCGTGCTCCTGTCCAAGTTGTTTGTACTGCTGTCCCTCCCTTTCCAAATGGTGGACTCTGCACTGTTCAGAGAATTAATGTCCTGTGCCGAGCCGAGGTGAAGAGTTCCAAGCCGTAATTTCTTTTCCAAAAGGCAGTAACCCGCCCTTCACAAATATGTAGAACAGAGGTGGGCCAAATCCTGAGCTTATCGGTTTGTTCCAAGGGCACGGCAGCGCAGATGTGTGGCCTGTAACTACAATCAGGGCCAGTACATTTTCCTTTACGGCCCATGGGTGAATGTGCTTCCTGCCCAGCCACACCAACAACTTGGACAGGATACACCGCTTTCTCCTCAACATTGTCAAACTGCTGCTCCTGCGCAAATGTCCACCTCCTCCTCCACCACCACCATCTCAGCCTCCACAAGTACTGCTCCATCATACCACATGTGTAGGGCACAGCGGTGTCACGCAGTCCTACACCTGGCTTGTCTCGGCGAACGAAGTCACACAGGGGAGGAACTGCTCCGCGTCATGCAGCAAGAAATTGATGTGTGGCTTTCTCCGTGCCAACTGCAAATCGGAACCATGGTGACGGACAATGAGAGGAACACCGAGGAGGGATGGTCCATGTGCCCTGCATGGCGCAAGTGTTCAATCTGGTTGTGAACAGGTTCCTTAAATCTTCCACCGATCTTCAGAAGATTCTGAAAATGGCCAGGAAACTGTGCATGCACTTCATTTATTCCTACAAAGCCAGGAACACCCTCCTCAAGTTGCAGCGGCAGAACGGCCTCCCCCAACACACACTGGTATGCGATGTTTCCACCCATTGGAATTCCAGTCTGCACATGATGGACCGACTGTATGAACAGAGAAAGGCCATTAACGATTTTTTGATGATCCAGGTGGACAGGAGTTCTCCCCTGTGTCTTTGATGTCAGCCAGTGGCAGCTCATGCGTGACACCTGCAGTTTGCTCAGGCTATTTGAGGAGGCTACGTTATTTGTCAGTCGCCAGGACTATGGGATGAATAATGTCATTCCACTGCTTCATGTCCTGGAACAGATGCTGAAAAATCTGTCTGGGCAGGAGACTGGAGACGTGGCGACTACATCTCATGGCCACATGAGTCCAGTGGGGACTGAACTGGATGAGGAGAAGGAGGACGTTGGAGCACATGTATTGTCTGGTGAAATGCGTAGTTTTTCTACCCAGGTGACAGGAGAGGAGGAGCAGGAGCAGCTGGAGGAGGTGGATGAAGAAAAGGAAGACGAGGCAGATGACCCGCAAGCACCGTGGCAGTATACAGTGGAGATGGAGACAGAGAGTCCCTCGGAGTCACTTGTGCAGATGGCCTGCTGCATGCTAATTTGCCTGGCTATTAACAGCCGCATAGTCACCATCCGGCAGAGGGATAACTTCTGGCTCTCCACCCTATTGGATCCTCGCTCCCGCTCCAAAATGGGAGCCTTTTTCGCAGCTGCTGAGAGGGAGGACAAACTCAAATACTATAGAGAAAGTTGGTGGCTGCCTATGTGCGGCATCGTCCCTCCTCTGACAGGTCTGACTGGGGTGTCCTCAGCGCTCACGTACCAATACCACGGCAGCTGGGGGAAGGTGGGGGGTAGGAGCAGTACCAGATCCATCAGCAGCAACCTAAGTCTGGAGTCGCTGATGAGCAGCTTCCTTTACCCGCCTAGTGAGGAGGGCACTCTCCAGCAGCAGGACCTGGAGCAGGTGGTGGCCTACTTGGACAGCCATTTGCCACCCCAATTAGAAGATCCGCTGGACTACTGGGCACCCACACTGGATGTGTGGCCGCAACTTGCCTAGTTTGCAGTTGCAAAAGCTGTCCTGCCCCCAGTAATGTGGCATCAGAGGGTTGTTCATGCGGCGGGGCCATCGTTACCCCCAAAGGGGAACCCCTGGTCCACGGGAATGTGGAACGACTTGGGCCTTTGTCAAGATGAATCAGGCGTGGATCGGCCAGGATTTCCACATACCAATGCCTTGGGCGTCAGGTTACATCAGCTATGAGTCTGGGTTCGAACTACCTGCCTCAGCTACTATTCTGATGTCGCCACCCGCCTGATCCCCCCATCTGCTGCCAATTTCTCCATCTGCCTACCCATCTTTACCGGGACCGTGTATTGTGCCACTCTCCCGACCCCATGCTGCTGTGATGCTGCTGCCCTGACCTCCACACTGTGTCATTGTGCCACTCTCTGACCTCATGCTGTTGTTCCTGCCATCACCTCAAAACTCTGTCATTGTGCCACTCTGTGGCCTACTCCTGTTTTTGCCACCTCCAGAATGTCATTGTGACACTCTCTGACCTCATGCTGCTGCTCAGGGCCAGACTGAGACTTAAAAACAGCCCTGGCACACAAAACCAACCAGCCCCTTTCCCTAAGCAATATGACTTTTGGGTATGTTCACATGGCTTATTTTGGGGCACATTTTGCCGTGTATTTTGCGGCGTACTGCGTTCAATACGCAGTGAAATGTGCCACATAATCATGGCAATCCATAGCTCTCATAGAGAACTATGGATTATGCCTCGTCCCCCCATGCATACAATACGATTGTGTTGTACACACGGGGGGAGAAATGACATGTCATTTATTCGAGCCGCGTAAGTAATGACGCATGCATTAGCTTGACTCCCGAACAACCGCATAATTGCGTGGCGTAATGTACGCCCCTCAATTACGCCATGTGAACATACCCTTACCCTCCCACATATAGCTCTGTGGATGAATTTTTGCTTAGTAGGTTAGACTTCATTCTTAAATATCTAGAACATACAAACAACACAAGAAAGACGCATATAACAGAAATACCAAATCACACAATCAAGTACAGGTGTTCACTTAGGGTATGTTCAGACAGCATGATGGATCCGTGTAGTCTCCACAGAACATTTTTTTCTGCTCCTGGACATTTTTTGTAACATGTTGCAAAAAAAAGACTGAGCAGGGCAGAAAATTTACTATTGGAGTCTATGTAAGCGTTAGAAAAAGGTTTTTGACAAATTTTTTGCAGAAATCTGCTGTGCCCTTTCTGCCAAAAAATGCAAAACGCGCCAAAACAGTCGTTTTTTCAGCAGCTTTGGACGTGCACTGGACAAAAAAAAACCTCAGTTTTATGAATGGTTTTAGGATTTGGTTCTCAGTGAGTTTTTTTGTCCACTGCCATGCAGTCTTAGCCTATGTCTCCACTGTGCACATTTTTGGTAGTTTTTTCAGTGTTTTTCATTTTCTGAAACTGCTGAAAAAATGACTGAAAACAGATCCCATAGAAATAGTAAAAATTGTCTGTAGTCTCCATAGAACGTTTTTATTTTTCTGCTCCCAGTCTTTTTTAAAACATATTGCAAAAAATGCCAGAGCAGGGCAGAAAATGTACTATCGAAGTCTATGTTAACTGATGGACTTTTTTTGGTGTGTTATTTGCAAAAGTCAACAGCAATTAATCCTGTGCCTTCCTGCAAAAGAAACAACGAAAAATGTGCAAAAAAGCGCTACAAAACAGTCATTGGATAAAAAACTCAGTTTTATGAATGGTTTTTGGATTTGGTTTTCAGTGAGTTTTTGTTCACTGCAGTGTAGACCGAGCCTTCAGTGGCATTGTAAGGGGCCGTTCACACTGCGTTTTTGGATCCGTGTTGGATCTGAAAATCACATCCAAAAACGCAGCGGCGATCGGATCCTAAATGGATCCAACACGTATCCAATATGCAGCTGAGTGTTTGGATCCGTTTTGGATGCAGCAGGATCACACCCCATAGTTTATTATTGGGCTCCTGCTGTGTCTTTCGGACCAAGAATTGATATGTCAATTCTTGGAACAGATTCAAAAGTTGCAATGAAACACCATCGGATCACTCGTGTGAACACCAATGCATGTTTCATAGTAAAAGCAATGTTAGCTGCATGTTTGGGTCTGTTTGGGGTCCGACAGACGGATCCAAACACGCAGCTCAAAAGTGTATGTTATATGAACAAAAACACGCCATGTGAACTACCCCTTTCTGAAAGAGCTGTTTTACCTCATTCCTTATCAGCCACTTTTTTGGAGGATTTAACAGTTTTAAATTTCCCCTTCTACTTTATTTCTCTGTTCTTTAATGTTTTTCGTTTAATTTTTTTTTCTACATCTACTTTAAATATTTTGCCCCATAAGTCTGTTTCCTGTACAGTAAATGCACAGGGCTGTCGGGAATCCAAAATCAGACTGTGTTATTTTTGCGCAAAAAAACATGGCAAAAACCCCAGTGTGGCGACATTAAAATATTGTTGGATTTTCAACGGTATTTTAACTTTGCTGTGGAGACATAGCCCTTTGACTTGCATTCTTGAAACCCCGCGGTATGTAAAAGCTGGGAAAGGGAATTAGGTGTATTTCATCTCATTGAAGTGTATTAAGCTTTAGGGGAAGGGGGGGGGGGGGGCGGTGTAAATGTCCCCGATTCTTTTGGAACGCTGCAAGGATGTTCAGGAAAATTTTTGCAGATTTTATTGCGATTTTATTTTTTTTTTAAAAGACTTTTAATCCCATAATTTAAATTGGGATTCATCCTAGCAAAAACCCTGTAATTGATGAGGTCCAGGAATTCAATTTATAAAGGTTGCCAGTTTTCCGGGAAAACAGCTCTTTTCCCAAATTTTCTGCCCCTCCAAAACGTTCCCCGGGCAGCTACAAAGCCTTTCTCTTGTCTTTGGATCGCCAGCAGCCTAACTTATGTGGGATTCTGGGTTTGTTCCTTTCCGCCTTACAGCCCCCCAGAGCACCCAGAAAGACTTTCTCTGGTTTTGCTCTCTGGCTCATTGTCCTCCCCTCATGCTCTTGAAGACTCACGTCTCATTCTTGCCTCTGTCTGATCCCCCCCTTTTTTGGGCCCCCCCCACTGATGCCCAGCTTTGTTTTTTTGTTCCCCAGGGTTTGGGCCCCGCCCCTGTTGGGTTTGTCGTTCTTACCCCCGCCCCACCTAGTTGAGTCGGAAATGTCCATTTGACGGTGTATTGGGGGGAAGGATGTGGCCATTTTTTTAAAATTCTTTTTTTAAAAGAATTGAGCAGTTGACAAATAATACAAACTGAAAGATTAAAAAAAACAATAGAAGAATTTACTGTCACAAAAGGAAGGAAAAATAAATAACCCGAAAATAACAATCGTGGATATTGGACTAAAAAATAAATTTTGTTAAATAAAATAATAAAATGTGTTATGAAATAAAACAAAAAAAAATTTTTTGTACTTCGTGTTGCCAGTAACTAAAAGTCCCCCTAGATTCCAAAGGATTTTCTTTTTCAGATTTTAAGGGGGTCAATTAATTCATTTCACAGGCACAATTGAGTTTAAATTCTTTGAAACCCTCAATTTGGGGGGGGTTTAGTTTTCCCCCTTTCCATTGAATGAATTGCTGTTCGGGTGATAAGAGTTTTAAAAAAAGAATTGGGGAGGGTGAGGGAAAAGTCACAAAAACCAATATCTAAAAACTGCAAGTTCGGAGTCAAAGTAAGGGAATTATGTTTTGAGGAAAAGTTAGGCGAATTCCAAATTTTTGTGATGGACCCCCCAGACTGTGCATGGTGCCTTTTTGACCGCATTTAAACATTGATCTGAGGATCCGGGGGAAATCTAGAAACCCTTGAGGGGGGTAAGGTAAGTCCCCCGTAGGGGGAAATTTTAAATCATGGTTTCTTTATGGTTTATGCTCTGATAAAAGGAAGAGGGTTTGTGCTTTTGCCCTTGATCCTTAGAGAATTGGGGGGATAACTCCTTTTTTCCCATTTAAAATAGTCGGGGAATTGGGGGGGGCTTTTGGCAATATTGTGTGGTATGTTATGAAGGCCTTTTTCGACCCTTTTTTTGAAAAAGAAAAAGTTTGTGGAAATCGGGATTGTGGGGAGGTGTTGTCCATTTTTAGTTTGGAACAATGTTTATTTGCAGACTAAAAAAAATTTTCAAAAATAAAATAAATATTTTTTAAAAATTTTTCCAAACATTTTTCAATTTAAACCATTTTCCCTATTTAATTTAAAAATTTTCCTTTTTTAAAAAAAATATTTTCCCCCAAAATTAACCCAATTTTAAATAATAATAACAAAATTTAATAATCTTTTTTCCCCCCAAAAAATTCCCAAAAAAATTTAATTTTTTTAAAAAATTTCTAATATTTTAAATTTAATTTATTTAACCCTTTAAATCAAATTTCCAAAAAAAACCCCTTCAAAAAACCATTTTAACCAAAAAAACCCCCCCACCTTATTTAAAAACAAAACTTTTATCCTTTTTTTCCCCACCCCAATAAATAAAAACTTTAATTTAAACCCATTCTTATATAAATAAAATTTCCCCCAATTATTTTTTCCTCCAATACAAACCCCAAATTTTACCAAAATTAATTAAACCCTTACCCTTCCCCAAAAATCAAAAAAAAAATTATTTTCAAATAATTTACTAAGGGGAAGAAGGGTTGTTTAAATACAAATAATGACTTTCTTGTGTTGAGGCGGTTTTTTTAAGGGCATTTTGAGATTTGGTTTTTTGGAAAATGAGTTTTGGGGTTTTTTTTAAAAGATATAAAGGGAAATGTGGGGATATTTAGGATGTTGGAGAGGAGGGGATTTAAAACATTAATAATGTTTGATTAGTTTATTTTATTTGTGGTTAACAAAAATTTATATTTTAATATGTCCCCACTACCCCAAAAAAAAATTGGGGGGGGATAAAATTTGAAGGGTGCGTTATTTAGGTCAAAAGGGGAGGAGAAAAACCCCAGAGTTGGAAAGTTGCGAAGGTTTTTAAAAAAGGGGGATTGATCAAATTTAACCGTAAATTTTTTTTACATTTGATCAAGACCTTTTTGATTCCCATTTTGACCAAACCCAAAGTTTTTTTCGGCTTTGGCAAAAGCTAATCGGGGTGTGCCCCTGAATTTTAAAGACCCCCAATCGCGTGTTGAAAATTTGGTTGGGACCTTGGAAAAAACCAGTTTGATTTTTTTAAGTTGGGTAAAGATTAAGGCGAGGGGGGCTAATATTTTTGTAAATTTAATGTCTGTTTTCAAAATTAATTTGGTTATAGTTCGCATGTTGGTAGTAGGTTTACTGGTTTGGGGGATTGTTGTGATAGTGGCAAATTTAAGGCCCCTTTTTGGGGGGACCCGGGAA
Source organism: Phyllomedusa bahiana (assembly GCA_025379985.1). Taxonomy (NCBI): domain Eukaryota; kingdom Metazoa; phylum Chordata; class Amphibia; order Anura; family Hylidae; genus Phyllomedusa; species Phyllomedusa bahiana. The sequence continues at coordinate 30,803 of JAODAL010036693.1, read as the reverse complement.
GTGGCAATATCATTAAAAAGTAACAAAATGGGGGAGAAAGATTTTTGGGAAAACGGATTTTACTCGTTTTTTAATGCCCTTTAATTTTACTTGAGAGGGCATGCTCAATTGAAGGGGGATTTGGGGAAAGTTTTGTTTTTTAAATGAGGGGGGGAAAAAGATCGGTAAAGATTTTAGGGGAGGAAAATTTTTTTTCCAGTCTAGAGGGCGGGAAATATTCCAGATGACTAAAGATTATAGAGTTTGGGGTTAAAAGGTGCAATTTGTTCAGCAATATTAGTGGATTAATGAGTTTTTTAAAATGAGGAGGAAGTCAGATGGGGTTCTGTTTTAGGGGTTTGAATTTGATTTTTCGGGTTTGTAGTTTTGTGGGTCGTCTCCTTGTGTTAAAATTCCCTTTTCATTTTGCGAGATTAATTCGTATTTTGTAGTAAAAAATAGTAAAACTTTCCTTAGGAAAGAAAAATTATTTTTTTAGTGGCGAGGGATTACTTTAAAAATCCGCCTCCAGGTTTTTGATTTAGTAATGGTTTATTGAGAAAAGGGTTTGGTTTTTCTTTTGATCTACTGCTGTTAATAGGATCCCACAAATTTAATCCCTTTAGGGACCCTGATTGAGGGGGAAAAGAAGCAGTGGGAGTTTAAAGTGAAAATTCTTTAATTGGATTTTAAAAGGTGACTTTTTTTGGTTTTTTGAGGAGAAAGTTGTTTAGTCCCCAGAGGGGTTTCTGAGGGGTTTTGGTAGAAGTTCAAGGATCTATACTGGTGCGTGATGACCGGTAATTTTACGTGTAGAGGAGAGAAGTTGTGTTAGTAAATTTTTTTCAATTATAAAAAAATCTATACGGGGTGGACCTGTTTAGGAGAGGAAAAAAAAAAAGGGGGTAGTCTTTTTGTGGTATCAAATCGCCCAAAAAATGTGAAGCTCTTTCCCCTAGTAAGAAGAGTAAAGATCAGGGGGAGTTTTCCTTCGATTGAGGGTCTTGTCATTTTTTTTCCCTAAGTTGAAATCACACATCAAAAAGTCCCCCCCTTTTCTAACGTTCTTGTATGGAGATGACTTTTGGATTTTAAAAAGGAAATTTTTTTTCCATTGGCGAGTATGGTAACAGAGTGTAAAGGTTGGAATTAAATTTCAAATAATATAATTATCGAAATTCTGGATCTATTCTTTTGGTTTTTAATTAATAGATTGAATTTTGATTAAAATTTCGACGCCCCCCTTCCTTTTTAGAGGCGTGTGAAAGGAAAGTGAAGGGGAAATTTTTTCTTTTTCAACTATGTTCATTGGGGGTAATAAATGTGTTTTGTAAACAAATAATACGCTTTGGATTTTTGTTACATCTCCCCTGCAAAAGAGCCTTAAGGGGGAGTTTAAACCTTTCAGTGGTCCAAAACTTTAAAAGACTAAAAATGAGTATATAAAAGAGGAGTACCGAATACATTTTCAAGGGAAAAGCTGAAACGTAAGAGATGCCAAAAAATTTGGGAAGCGTGAGAACAAAATCCACGATAAATATAGAAAGTTTCAGAAAACACTTGGAAATATAAAAATAAATTACAAGAGAAAAAATTTTTTTTCCTTTAGGGGGAAAAACCCAAAAAAGGGAAGTCTGCCCTTTGGAAAATTGTAAAACAAAAAAACGCTGAAAAGAAAAAAAGCAGGAAACCTTGCAGTCTTTTTCGGTTAGGTTTAAAAGGTAAAGGAAATGAAAAGGGTCAGTTGAGGTTTTGAACGAAGTTTGGTGTTTTTTTTGGATCACAGGGGTGTGATCATCTTGGACTTTATGTTTTTTTGGGGGGTGGGGTGGAGTAAATGGAGCAAACGGGGGTTCAGCTTTTAGAAAAGTACAAAATTCTTCCCGGGAGTTGCAGGGAAAATTAGGCCCCTTTTATAGGGATTATAAATTTGACGGAAGGGGGAAAACCCATCTATAAAAAATCTCCCTTTTCAGAAGATTCTTTGTGAAGGGGTTGGGAACGTTTCCGCCTCAACATGTAGTGCGAAAGGGGAGGGAAAAAATTTAATAGCTTAAAAGCGCTCTGGTAGGGACTCCAAATTTGGGGGGGCGCAGAAGGAAATTTCCTTTATATTATGAAGTGGTTTGGGGTATTGTGTCCTTGGGGCTTATGAGGTAAATTTCCTGGCTTGGGGTTCGTGGATCCTGTCAAATTTTGGTTTGTTTGTGTGTGGGGGGGGGGTGTTTTTATGAGGTTTTAGATGATTTAATTATCAGGCAAAACTGTTTGGAATACCTCGAATTTCCGTTTTTACGCCTTGTTGTCTTAAAGGGCCAAGACTTTTTGGAGGACTTTTAACCCCTTTCCCCCTTTGGCCCTAAGCATTATTAGGTGTTATGGGGTTTGAAATTCTGCCTTTTAGATTCAATTTGTTGGGGTTTTTTTGTAGGGGAGTGAAAATCCTGTTAAGTTCAGACATCATTTGCTTTTAAGTCAGGTGGGTGTGGTGCGGGAAAAAGGAAGAGAAGAGCGCTGCAATATTAGTTGTTGGGATTGCCTTCAAGGGGTTTGCTGTTCGATATCTAAAAGATTCCCCCCTGGAGGAAAGGAGGCGAGGGTGTGGATATTAAGACCACTTTTAGTAGTGGTGTTTCCGGGCAGATGAAAAAATAAAAAAAATTTAGGAAGTTTGGGGGTTTGTTTCTCGGGTTTTTTTTTTTTGTGCCTCCCCAAAGATTCCTTTTTTGTAAAAGCTATCTGCGAAAAAGTTTCGCCAAAAAGGTTTGATTCGGTAGAATGGTTTTAAATGGATGCCCTCAACCCTTGTTGGATTGTTAGGTGGTTAAATAAGTTAAAAGGACAATCAGGGGGAACAGATTTTAGCTTATTCCCTGGCTACGGATGAAATTTACAGTTGTTTAAAGAGGTTCTAAATGTGTTGCGTGGTGGGTTTTCCCTGAGGAATAATTTATGGGTGAAGGAGGTGTTTTGTTGTGAGTCAGTTAATTTAGGACAGAAAGAGTTAGACCGTTTAAAATAAGGTATGTCCAAACACAGTTTCAAAGTATAGTGACAGGGTTTTGAAGTAAAAGAAGCAATCCCCGGGGAGTGCCGAATATCCCCCTTTTCCAAAATGAAGCAGACAATTCAGTAATAAGGAAAACCCGCCCGACGGATTCTTAAAATGTTAAAAAGGAAATGTCTGAAATTTAAACCTGTTGATGGGGATTATTTAAAAGGGTTGAACTTCACGCAGGTGGATAATAGTATGTAGAGATCATGGTTATAGGTAAACCCCTGTGGTTTGTTGCAATATGTAAAGTATGGGTATTGTGGAGAGGGTGGCACTTTGGATTGACCGTCCTGGAGCCTGACAAGCCCGTAGGTTGTTTTGACTGGGGCCTCCTTTCCTGATTATGAGTTTGAGGTGCCTTGTGTTTTTAGGGGCCCGGGATGGCAGCAGCAGGGGGATGATGGTGGTAATAGTTTGTTGCACCAAAATTATGTACGCCTGGGTTGTCCCTTGCGAAACAGATAAATCTCTTATTGCAGGCAGAGAGTAAGGGGTGAGATGTGCCCATTGGGCTTAAAAAAGACATGACTGAGTAATGGTGTGGCCCTGGTATGGGCTGACACCAAAGCGTGGGAAGGGATGTGCCATGCAATGTCCCAAGCGAGTCCCTTTTATTGCTGTTTTTCTTGCTGCCCCATGCATGTTCAGTTGAAGGCAAGGAGGAAAACTTGAGTAAATGCAGAGGCCTGATGAAAACTTGGTAAACTTGGAGGATTTTGATTGTAGATGGTCTTTTGCTCCTCTTCTTCCCTGAATCAGAGAGGGCAGGGTGGGTCCAAAAAAATGGAAAGTGGGCTTTTTTTGAGAGATTTGGATGGTTAAGGAGCTAAGGGATGTGTCTGCTACAGGCCCATCCAGGCCACCCCCCGATGTCGGCCCCATTTCTGTCAGTGCTGACTGCCAGCCTCCTCTTTCCATTGATGTGTGCGCTAATACCCGAGGCCCTTTTTATTTTAATAGTTTGCGGCAAATGAAGGAAAAAAATTCCTCATCCCTGCCCGCCCATCCTGGGGCAGCCCCCCGGGCATCCGGCCGTGGAGAGATTGCAGTGGCCTGCTGTGTGTTGCCCTGTCGTGTTGTGGCCTACCCTTGTTTTTGCCCCCTCCAGAAAAGTCATTGTGCCACTGTTGACCTCTGCTGGTTGTTCCTGCCCTGACCCCCACCTGTCTTGTGCCCTCTTGGGGCCCATCTGTTTTTTCCACCCCATAATGTCATTGTGCCCCCGTCTGACCCCCATGCTGTGCGTTTTGTCATTCCCCAAAGTGTATTGTGCCCCTCTGTGCCTACTCCTGTTTTTGCGACCCCCAGAATTTTTCATTGTGTATGTTTACTCAGTGCTGTGTGGCTGCTGGTGACCTCCAACTTGTATTTGCACTGTCTGACTATCTTTTTTGCTGTGGGCTGCTGCCCTGACCCCCAACTTGTCATTTGCCATGTCTGACCTCATGTGTGTGTGGTGCTCCGTGACCTCCCACCTCGTCTTTTTGCCACTTGTGGTTTTCCGTTTTGCACCTCCCGAAAGCATTTGCCACTGTCTGAAAATCTGCTGCTGCTGTGGCTCCTTGTGTGACCCCAAACTCTGCCATTTTGCCCCTCTGTGGCCTACTCCTGTTTTTGCCCCCCTCCAGAAAGCTTGTGCCACTGTCTGGGCCCATGCTGTGCTGTTGTTTTACATCATTACACTGTGTCATTGGCCTCTGTGGCCCCATCCCGTTTTTCCCCCTCGAATTTGTCATTTTGTCACTGTTGACTTGCTGTGCTGTGACTGCTGCCGTGACTCCACACTTGTCTTTGTGCCACTCTGGGGCTTACTCCTGTTTTTTGCCACCTCCAGAATGTCATTGTGCCACTGTCTACCTCATGCTGCTGCTGTGGCTCCTGTCGTGACCTCCAACTGTCATTGTGCCACTCTGTGGCCTACTCCTGTTTTTTGCCACCTCCCGAATGTCATTGTGCCAAGGTCTGCCTCATGCTGCTGCTGTGGCTGCTGCCATGACCTCCACACTGTCATGTGCCACTCTGTGGCCTATTCCTGTTTTTGCCACCTCCAGAATGTCATTGTGCCACTCTCTGACCTCATGCTGCTGCTGTTGCTCCTGCCGTGACCTCCAAACTTTGCCATTTTGCCACTCTGTGGCCTACTCCTGTTTTTGCCACCTCCAGAATGTCATTGTGCCACTTTCTGACCTCATGCTGCTGCTGTGGCTGCTGCCATGACCTCCACACTCGGTCATTGTGCCACTCTGTGGCCTATTGCTGTTGGTGCCACCTCCACACTCTGTCATTGTGCCACTGTCTGCCCTCATGCTGCTGCTGTTGATGACATAAATCTCCACGATTGTGCCCATTGTGCCACTCTGGGGCCTATTCCTGTTTTTGCCCCCTCCAGAATTTGTCATTTGGTCACTGTCTGACCTATGCTGCTACTGGGGCTGCTGCCGTGACCTCCACACTTGTCATTGTGCCACTCTGTGGCCTACTCCTGTTTTTGCCACCTCCAAAATGTCATTGTGCCACTCTCTGACCTCATCTGTGCTGTTGCTCCTCCCGTAACCTCCAAACTCTCCCATTTTGCCACTCTGTGGCCTACTCCTGGTTTTGCTACCTCCAGAATGTCATTATGCCGCTGTTGACCTCATGCTGCTGCTTTTTGCTCCTGCTGTGACCTCCAAACTCTTTGTCATTGTGTCTCCAGTAGCCTACTCCTGTTTTTGCCACCTTCCGGGAATGTCAATTGTGCCACTGTCTGCCCTCATGCTGCTGCCATGACCTCCACACTGTGTCATTATGCCCCTTTGTGGGCTCCTGATGTTGCTGCCACCTCCAGAATTTGTCATTGTGCCACTATGTGGCCTACTCATGCTGCTGCCATGTGACCGCGTCTCACTGGAACCCCTGGGGTTTTCCCTAATGCTGTTTCCACCCTCACCACTCTATGACTTTGCCACTATGTTTAGTTTTTCCCCTTCTTTTCACCTGTCAGAAGGAATGGGAAGGATCAGGTTTGTCTAGCCAAAAGCAGGAGTCGATACAGAACACAGAAGACATGCAAATATCCCTTTTATGGTCATCTCTGTTTTGGATCAATTCCTGTTTGTTTTTGGCCTTAGCAATATGATGGCTTATTTTACCGATTTTTACGGGGACATTTTATGGATGAATGGAAGGGGAAAATGATCAGAGGGCATTAACGCAAAATTACTGCCGAAAAACCCCCCACTCATTCGGGGGGGCCTTACATGTTTTCAGTGTTTAACAGAACAGGATCTGTCATTTTTTTGTGATGGTTTAAAGCTCTGGCCTCATGGGGTGCCCCCTGCTGTGACGTCCCTTACTGTGTCTGCGATCTGTGGCGGCTCCAGTAACCTACTACTGTGTTTTTGACGCATGGTAGGATCTTAGCCTCAGCTCGTTTCTTTCCAGCTGGCGCTAATGTACCTTGTCAGGCTGATTTTTCCACTTCGTTTTAGGGGTCCGTTTTTTGCCCCCATAAGTGCCCGGGAATTGGAGGGTCAAGCGATTTAATAGCGGCGGCGGGTCATGTGCATGTAAATACTGAAAACAAAATCATTGTATGAAGAGAAACCAAGCTCCCAATGCATAATTTAAGCATGGCACAATGTTCTACAGCACCCTACAGGCTTTTTTTCAGCCTGGAAATAGCTGTTTTTTAGCGCAATTTGTCCCGAAGTAATTCGGACCGAAACAAATTTTGACGGAAAATTATGCGAAGTCAGCGAACCGAATTTTTCAGAAATTTGCCGATCTCTACTCTCCTCATAACTAAGATGCTCCATTTCCCTTATATGTTTGATTGCTCATCTTTGCACTCTCTCTATATACATTACTTTCTTTCAATAAACTGGAGCCCAGAACTGAACAGCATATTCCAAGTGAGGGCACACCAATTCTTTATACAGTGGTAATATTACATCCCTGTCCCACGAGTCCATGCCAATCAAACACAAAAATATCTTGCTTGCATTAGAGGCAGCTGATTGACATTGCATGCTGTTCTATAGTCTAAGATCTACAAGAACATTCAGTTTCTCCCAGTTTTTTTCTGCCTAGGACATAGTATGCCTGCAGATTATTAGTATCAAGATGCAGAATTTTATATTTATCCATGTTTAACCTCATTTGCCAAGTGGATGCCCAAACACTCAGTGTGTCCAGGTCTGCTTGTACTTTATGGACATCTTCCATAGATTTCACTACACTACATAGCTTGGTGTCATCTGCAATAATAGAAACAGTGCTATTAATCTCCTGCACTTCACTATAAATATTTTGAATAAAAGAGGACCCAATACTGAGCCTTGGGGCACACCACTCATAATCAGGGTCCACTTAGAGCAGGAGTCATTTACCCCCACTCTCTGAGTACGATCCAATCAGTTTTTAATCCAATTACACATGGTTATTTCTAACCCAATGGATTTTAATTTACCCAATAAATGTTTATGAGGGACAGTGTCAAATGCTTTTGCAAAGTCTAAAAACACTATATCCAGAGCCGCCCACTATCCAGGCTTCTTCTCACCGCTTCATAAAAACACATCAGGTTGGTCTGAAAACTTCTGTCCTTAGTAAAACCATGCTGGCAATCACTTATAATGATACAAAAACACAGTTTGGTTATGCAACCAAAAACATTTTTTTAAAAAATAAGTATGGTGCACACTGGCGAGGCAATAACAATACATCTATTCCAAATGTCAGCGGCACACTATCAACTAAGAAAACACAAAGTATATAGGAATTTTTGAAAAAATGCATTTCTGCTAAGAATATTATGAAAAATTGGGGTCATAGTTCACAAAATTTTTATCAAAAAGTGTTTTAAGCTCACCTCCCAAATGCATCAAGGGGACCCAGCACAGGGGAGCCCCTAACACTAAAACGTTACCTCTCTTGGAGCCTGTTCAGACTTAACACCTTAGGGATAAAAAGGACTAGCTACTGAATATCCTGCTTATTTAAAACCTATGGAGATGGGCCGGGGTGCAAAAAGCCAATGCGGCAGCCCTCTATACAGACTAAAAAAAAAAGTTTGGTATGCAACAAAAGGCCCCAAAGGGAGTCTGAACAGTCCCCCAAGAGAGGTACTTTTTAGTGTTGGGGACTCACCGTGTGGGGCCCCCTTGACGCAATTGGGAGGTGAGCTTTAAACACTTTTTGATCAAAATTGTGAAAAAAACCCCAAAATTTTCCTATATCTTTTAGCAGTAAGCATTTTTAAAAAAATTCCTATTGCCTTTTGATGTTTTCTTAGTTATAGTTTCCCGCTGACATTGGAATGTGTATGTTATTGCCTCGCCAGTGTGACCCACACTTATTTTTTTCAAAAAATTTTTTTGGATGTGCATAGCCAAACTGTTTTTTTTAGTCTGTATGAGGAGTGGCTGCCTCATTGGCTTTTTGCACTCCGCCCATCTCCATAGGTTTTAAATCAGTGCTGGATATTCAGTAGCTAGTACTTTCACTCCCTAAGATGTTGAAGTCTGAACAGGCTCCAAGAGAGTAACGTTTAATGTTGGGGACTAAACCTGTGCTGGGGCCCCCTTGGGACACAATTGGAGGTGAGCTTTAAAACTTTTGATCAATTTGTAAAACTAAAAAAACCCCAAATTTTTTTTATCTTTAGAAGTAATGCATTTTTCAAAAATTCCTATATGCCTTTGATGTTTTCTTAGTTGATTGTGTGCCGCTGACATTTGGAATAGAGGCAATCACTTATAATGTTATATTCAGCAACATATTCCTGTATATATAGTTCCTTATGAACCCCTCAAACAGTTTTCCCACAATAAATGTTAAACTTACTGGTCTATAATTACCTGGGCAAGACTTGGAGCCTATTTTGAAGATGGTAACTACATTTGCCTTGCACCAGTCTCCTGGAACTATACCAGTAACCAAAGAATCTCTAAATATTATATACAGGGACACACCGATAACCGAGCTGAACACTTTAAGAACTCTTGGGTATAAGCCATCTGGGCCTGAAGCCTTGTTCACATTCAGTTTATTTAAGTTGGTTTGGACCATTTCTGCACGCCAATTTATTATATTAGTTGGTGGATTAACAGTACTTGCACCGCCTACATCCACACTGGGCCCAACCCCATAAGTTTTAGCACTGCACCTATTAGTACTGACCCCACCTATATCTGCTACTTTCTCCTCGTTTGTATATACAGAGCTGAAAAACCTATTTAGTTGCTCTACATTCTCCTGATATCTAGTGATCAGTTCCCCATTACTGTTATTTAAGGGACCTACATGCTCTGACTTTGGATTTTTTGCATTTATATGTTTAAAGAATTGTTTTGGGTTTGACTTGCCGTCCTTGGCCACCTGCCTTTCATTTTGTATTTTAGCTGATTTGATCACTTTTTTACAAATTTTATTAAGTTCTTCGTAATTTTTAAAGGCTGATGCTGACCCCTCTGACTTATATTTTTTAAATGTCCTTTTTATTATTTATTGCCCTTTTAACAGAAGGTATAAGCCATGTTGGATTTAATTTAAATCGCCTATACTTGTTACCTATAGGAATACATTTTGCTATAAATTTCCCCAAAGTATATTTAAAGCTCATTGGCGTCTACATCACTATTTGATAATAGCTGTCCCCAGTCTATGTCCTGTAGTGCGGCCCTCAATAAGGGAAATTTGACCTTTTCAAATTAAATGTTTTTACCCTCCAGCTCTGTTTTTTGTTTTTGTTTAGACCTAAATTAATTATATTGTGGTCGCTGTTACCAAGATTTTCAGAAGCAGAGACCGCACCAACAAGTTCTGCTTTGTTAGAAAATACCAGATCCAACAGAACATCAACTCTATTGGGATCTTCCACAAACTGGCCCATAACAGGTTGAGGAACTTCCTCTCCTTTGCAGTTGAAGTAGAACTGTGACCCCAGTCAATATCGGGGCAATTGAATTAGCCTATTATTACCACTGTACCCGCCTGTGCTGCCCGCTCCATTTGTTTATCCAGCTGATTCTCTATCTCCTCAGTGGTGTTCGGGAATCTATAGATCACAGCAAATATATTTTTTTCTTTGTTAACCCCTCCTTTATATTTCCAACATCAAGGTTTCCACATCTTCACCCACTATTGCCTCTTTCACATTTGTCTTCATTTCACTCCTTACATACAGACACACTCCTACTCCCTTCCTGTTTGCCCTGTCTTTCCTAAATAGATTAAAACCTTAAGGTTAACAGCCATGTTTCAGCAACATCAACTACTTCAAACTGCTCCTCTAGAACTAGCACCTTAATCTCCCCCATTTTATTTGCTAGACTTCTGGCATTTGTGAACAGACATTTTAAATTCCCTTCCAGCCTTACAGTTTCCATCAACAGTATGGGATTCTGTATAACACGTTCATTAGACGGCATGGGATCATACATTACCCATTCAGTAGACAGCATGGGATTAAATATTACCCTTTCAGATGACGGCATGGGAATATACATCACTCCTTCAGTAGATGGCATGGGATTATACATTACACCTTTAGTAGATGGCATGGGATTATATATTACACATTCAGTAGATGGCATGAGATTACATGAGATATTGTTAGCACCTATATCTTCAATACTGGTTTGCAACACATTGATCTTCTTATTCACTAGTCTAGTCCACCCCCCACAGTCCACTTCTCCACCCACTGATACAGTCTGCGTACTGTCTAACCAATCTACCCCTGCATTTTCTAGATTGTCCTCCCTACTCACCCAATAGTTTAAATATTCCTACACCCCTTCTAGAATTCTCTCCCCCAGCACAGCAGACCCCCTTCCATTCAGGTGCAATTTAATTGTATAAAACAGATTGTACCCCAATGAAAAATCAGCCCAGTGGTCTAAAAATCCAAACCGTTTTGTCTTATACCAAGACTTCAGTCATGTATTTAATTCCCTGAGCTCCCGCTGTCTTTCCTGCATAGCGCATGACACAGGCAGTATTCCAGAGAACACAACCTTGGAGGTCCTTTCCTTCAGCTTGGAGCCTGTGTATTCTGTCATTGGTCCCAACATGAACCACGACAGCTGGGTCATTACCAGCCCCTCCCAGTAATTTATCCACCTGGTCCACCGCATGCCGAACCCTAGCACCAGGGAGACAGCAAACCGTTCGGTTGAGGTGACAAACTATCCTATCCATCTTCCTGATTATAGAATCCCCTACAACTACTAACTGTTTTCTTCCTACCTGCATTCCCATCCCCCTAATTACTAGTTGGGCTGCTCTTCTGGCTGCATAAACAGCAGTGTCCACTTGGGCTAACATTTCTGAGACTGATGCCGCAGCATTATCACCCAATTTGGTAATTTTGCTAGGAAGCTCAGGAGCAGAAGTGGTCTTCCTTTTTCTGATTCCTCTAGAACTCAACCTGACTTCATTAGCCCAGCTACATGGCTGCACCTGCTGATCTAATACTCCACCCTCAACATTTAGCCCACTACCTGCTTTAAATGAGAAGCAAACTCCTTCAAAATTGTCAATCGCCCTCGTGTTGCATTCTACTTTCCGATCTAAAAATGCAAGCTTCTGAGTAGCACTGCCAATTATCACAGTGTTTTCACCCTGGACCTCTTGCTTCAGTAGTGCATATGTATGACAGACTGTGCACTGATGAGAATTGCTAGTCATGAGGTCCATTATCCCACTACAATAGCAATGAAGATTAAAAAATAAAGGTTTTTTAGATTAAATAAATACATAAAGTTTGTATACATACCAGTTTTTTACACCTGTTTTAACTCGGGTTATTGAACCCCCAACCTTTTACCCCATCAGTAAAAACCCAAAAAAGAAAAATTTTTTAAATTTTTCTGCATATTTTTCATTTTTAGACATTATTCTCTGGAACAGGACAGATTACAAGAAAAGAAAAAATTTTGTTTCCCTTTGTTTGGGGTTTTTAGAAATAATCCAAAATGTGGCAAGTTTTTCTTTTTGATTAACCCAAGCTCAAAATAGGAGAGCCCTATGAATTTTGTGGTCTCACTTTCATTGGGATTTTCTTAAGGCGCCATTTCAGAAGCTAAAACTTAGTAAACACTACTAAAAAGACTCCGAATTGGAAATACACCCCTTTAAAGGGAAATATATCCTGGTGTGGGAGTATATTGCCCCAAAATTTCAGAGATTTTTTTAAGCATTAGACGGTGAAAATGAAAAAAAAAAATTTCCATTAATGTGCGGTTTTAGCAGAAAACATTTCATTTTCATAAGGAATCCTGGAAAAAAAAAACCTCCATTTTATTACAATTTTCCCCCAAGGACAATATTTCTGTGGGTGTAAATGTGTTTGGAAATGACAGGGTGTACAAGGGAAGCAGTGTTACGGTATGTTCACACAGCGTGTTGGATCCATTTTTAGATGCGTCCTTGGATCTGTGTTTCAGACCCTTAACGGACACAATCATGCATCAAACAACATGCAGTGTGTTTTAAATTGCTTTCAATGTAAAACACGCATCGGCAATCAGACAAGTGACCGTCAATGTGTGTTTTACGTGTGTCTTTGTGATGTGTCTTTTGGATCCATTCAACGAATTGACATGTCAGTCCTTTATCCATTTGACGCAGCAGGGACCCTATTTAAAAAAAAATAGGGTGTGTTTCTGCTGCCACAAAAATGCATCCAAACACGCACCTGCATGTTGGATATATGTTGGATGTGTTTTGGAATTAGATTTACGCAGCGCTTTTGAATGCATTTTTTGGATCCAAAACGGATCCAACTGCCCGGGGGGTGAATGTACCTTTTTGGTTTTAGAAAATGATTGTTGGTGCCTGTGATTTGCAATACCTGAATTTACCAAAGGTGAACTTCCCGAAATCATCCCCCTTTTTGGGTACAACAAACCCTTGGGGGTTAATCTATGATGTTTGTGATTTTGGGCTCACAGGTGTTCCATAGTTTTTTTACCAGTAGACTGTGAAAATGGGAAACAAAAAAATGCTTTTTTACCATTGTTTTTTTTTTTGCATTTGGTGTTTTTCCCCTGGGTATAAAAAGACATGATAATTTTCTAGTTGGGTCGGTATGATTACAATGACATCGATTTTGCATAATATTTTTATGTTTTATTACATTTATACAATAGGAATGCATTGTAAAATAATTTTGTTTTTATGTTGTCATTGTTTGACTGCCATACTTTTTTTTTATTAAAACCCAGGTAAGAAATTTTGTTTTATTGGAAAATTATTACAGATTTTCAATGCTACCCTTTTGGGGTTCATATGACGTTTTGATTGCTCTTGATAAAGTTTGTTGGGAGGCAGGGTGAGCAAAGTACAGCAATCTTGGTAGTATTTTTATTTTTAACAGTGGTCACCTAGTGGCATAAATGACATGTTAAATCAACATTTTTGCCCATGACGCAAAAAACCCCAAACTATATATATTTTTTTTTATGTTTACTGCTTTTAACAAAAAAAAATTTTGTTTAAAAAGAAAAGTTTTTTTGCATCCTAGTCTGAGAGCCATAACTTTTTTCTTTTTCTATGTAGGGAGCAAAGTAAAGGCTGTTATTTTGCAGGATGAGTTAATGTTTTTTTAGTACCATGTTTTTGGGGACAAAACATTAGATTACCTTTAAACTTGTTTTTTTTTTTAGTCAGAGTAAAGAAAATACTGCAGTATTTCTGACATTAGTTTTACTCCATGGGTTAAAATGATTATGGCAAACCCCAAATTTTTAAAAATTTTTTAGTTTTTTTCTGATGTTGCATTTTAATTTTTTCCATATGCAGAGCTGTGTAAGGGTTTTTTTTTCAGGATGAACTGACGTTTTTATTGGTACAACTTTGGCGTTTATATGCCTTTTTGATCACTTCTTATTAAATTTTTTTTGCTGTGAGAAGAAAAAAAATCACAAATTTTTTGGTTTTCTTTTATGACGTTCATTGTCTGTTAGATAAACAGAGCATGTGGCAATACCAAATATGCATACTTTATTTATTTTTTTATTGGGGCGATTGGTGTTTGTAAAGGAAAAAGGGTGGTGTGTTTTTATGTTATTGTGTTTGTCTTTTAACCCCTTACCGTCAGAGCCAGTTTTGGCCTTCCTGACAGAGCCCATGTGTCACTTTATGACACTTTTACCTATCCAACTGATTCAGAGACAGTTTTCTCATGACACATTGTGCTTTTAGTTAGTAATACATTTTGATCCATACAATCCTTGCTTATTTGTGAAAAATATCAAAATATCATGAAAATTTGCAATAATTTGCAATTTTAAAAGTTAAAAAATTTCTGTTGTAAGACAATAGTTATTCCAATCAAAATATTTTAGAACTATTATCTTCCATATTGTCTACTGTTGGTTGGCATCATTTTTTAAAACGTTTTTTTTTTTTTTTTTTTTTCCAATTTGGGGGGGCTTAGAAAAAATTGGTGAAATTTTTACATTTCCCCAGAAAATTTGAAAAATAGTTTTTTTTTTGGGGACCAGTCCGTTCTTGGGTTTGAAGGCCCGGGTAGTTAGATCCCCAATTTAAAACTTCATATAAAAAAAACCAGACCCCTTAAAGTATTTAAAAAAGCATTTAGGGGTTTGTTACCCCCTTTAGATTTTCACGAAATTAAAGCAAAGTAGGTGAAATTTCAAAATTTCCCTTTTTGTGAAATTTTTAAAAAATTATTATTTTTCACGGAAAGGTAGGTGCCCAGGTAAATGCAACTCAACTTAAATTTCCCAAGACTTCCCATTTTCGGGAGATTCACCATGGGCCATAGGTGCTATTTGGCTAAAAACCCCAAGCCCCCGAATAGAGGGAACCCTCCCAACTCTGGGGTTTCATTTTCTTACGTTTTAAATTTGGGGCCTTTTTCAGGTTTTTTGCGGACACTCTAGGGGCAAAAAGGTTTAAATAAAACCCCCAAAAAGACCCATATTGGGAAAAATTATACTCCTTAAGGAAAATGGTGACTGTCTCCCCTGCCCACAAGCTTTGCGGGCAGGTGATGTCACCATGAGGGGAAACCCGGAAAGTTTAAAAAGCCACTTGTGGCTTCCGCAAAACCCCCTATCCGACCTTGACATATGGGTACGTCAAATGTCAGTAAGGGGTTAAACAGTCAACCACTAAGCCCTCAGGGCAAGGCCGGGCATACTGTAATCACAAGCAACCTGCACTGGGCTTCCCGGTACCTAGAGAAGGCATTTGCACCCCCTGATCACATCGCGGGGGTACCAATGCAGACAGAAGGAGCTCCCTCCCTTCTGTCTTCCCCTGGACTGAGGCAGCTAAGGGGTTTTTGGGGAAGGGATAAACCCTTGTAGTGGCTAAAGGAGGGGGGAAAAAAAATTTAATACCCCCGGTTCCTGCCCGTCATGCGGCTCCCGTTGTGAGCTTCCTTTCCCTGATCCCTTTCCTGCCTATGATGCATGGACACGTCAAATGTGTAAAAACACAAGCTAAACATTGTATAAAAATGCATGTAACATAAATGAATTACATAATAAAAAATAAAAAAAAATTTAAACTACTTTTGTAATGCTAAAATTAAGCTACTTGATAATTACTTGGAAAGTTGTTAATCACAAAAAAAATTTATCACTTTGAGAAGTTTTAAATTTAAACTGTTTTACTACTTTTTTTGACATTCAGACATATCCATTCACCTCTATAACACTGCATCTAGATGTATACTATTTACTCCTTTTAAAGTACAAAGGTTGTTCAATAAATTCTCGGTGCGGGTCCCTAAAAGTTACTTTGGGCCCTCGGAAAAAAATTTTTTTTTTTTAAGATACAAATCTTTTTGGACTTTTGGATGGCATGTATAAAACTGCCTAGGTCTAAAATTTCATTTTGTTGCATAAAAACCAATCAGGCCCCCCTTTCATTTCTAAAATGCTCTAAAAATTAAAAGGGGGGCGCTCTGAGGGTTGCTGGGGTCAAAAAAGTAAGTTTTAGCCCCTAGACGTTTTCATACATGGGGCCTTTATGTTGTTTGTATTTTAAAAAATACAAAGTCACAGACACTGATCTAGCGAAATTCATGAAAAATTTTTCTTCTAAAATTCTTAGACAATTGTTGTTGGGGGGTTTTCTTTTGGCTTTTTTGCAGAAAGGGTGAAAACTCCAATCATACATGTCTCCCTAATAGACAAAACAAGCTGAAATGTTACATTTATAATCACAAAGAGTGTATTTATCTGGAAGCAATCAGTATATTTAAAAATAAGAATTTTTAAACACTCCCATATTTTTTGCAATAAAAAAGGTTAAAAGTTTCCCAAATTAAAAAAAAAAAAAAAATTTAAAAAAAAACAGATTACTTATCTTTAAAAACTAATCTGTGGTTTTAAAATTTCAATTATTATTCTCCAGTTGTTCTAACACTTAACTCATCTCTGCTATTCTAACAGCTAAAAACTTTCTGTTGGAGCCCACTTCTCCGTTTTTTTTACTGGAATGTCACTTACCTAAACTTTGATATAGCTGAAACAGTTTCTGTTTTAAAAATGCTTTTTAGGCAAGCCCCTCAAAGAAAGGAAAACAAATGGCACTGTTTAAAGCTAAATGTTATGAAAAAGATCATGACTAACCACGCGTATGCTCATGCACAGTAGTGTTTCTTATCGAACAACCAAAAAGAAGTTTTAAAAACCAAAATAAAAAATTTTCACCAATCAAAATCAAATTTTTAAGTAAGGGGGGGTAACTGCAAGTGACCCAAATTTTAAAACTAACTGTAATGGGGGGGGTTTTTGATAATAAAAAGAGATTTTTAAATATTGATTTCCAAATAAATAAATTTTTTTAATTTGTTTGATACTCCTTGGATCATAGTTTCTACACTGTTTTTTCAGTAATAAAATGTAGATTTGCTTTTGGATATCTTTTTTGTGCATTTGCAAATTCTTTTCAGCCCATGCATATGCCAAACCCTTTTCCTAAAATTTTGGGTATGCACAACAGGGTTTAGTTGTTTTAAAAAAAACTTCCTACATCAGCAGTACAACAGTGCTTCTGAATATAGGATAAGCAATTGTGCTGCCTTATGGTCAAGTACTGTAGTGGGAGTAGGTATTAAAGTAAAAAATATGTTTTAAAAAATTAAAAAAAATTAAAAGTTTGTCTCTCCCCTTTTGCATTTAACAAATAAAATAAATAAGTGTCACATAATTATTATCACATTTGAAAATGTCCAATCTAATCAAAGATAATAATGTAGATGATCTCATAGAGTAGAATATCGCCTTGAACTCATCATAGAAGAAAAAAAATTCCAAACTCCAAAATTGTGTTTTTTTTGGTCATTTCAGGTTGTCTAAAAATTGGAATAAAAGTGATCAAAAAGTTGCATCTTTACTAAGGGCGAATGTATGGAATCTGCAGCATCGGACGCGACCGTTTACTGCCTGTCTAACATCTCCCGCCGATATTTGGCCCTATCGTGATGTTATGTTGGCGCCGTTGGCGGCCTTTAATTGTGTGTAAAGTCCGCTCCGCGCTCGCTAGTGTGTGGGTGGACGTGCGGTGTGTGTAGGCGCATGAGGGACTGCGCCCTTAAGATTCGTTCGCACGAGTAGTGCGATCATACAAGCGTGGTAAAGTCCATCGCCGCCAAAAAAAAACGCCAGTGTGTGGTGGCACAGTGCGTTGGATCTAGGCTCAGGTGTGGGACTGCCCTCCTCAATGTGTCGTCGTCAACCGAGGAGGTGCTGTCATATCTATTTCGGTGAAAAAGTTCCCATGCCTCGCCAAGTGTGTGGGGCGCAGTGCGGGACGCTTTCTATGCGAAGTTGCTGGGGACTGGTGTTGCAGAATCAAAATGTTATTTCTCAGATTTGAGACAGGCTAGGAAAACTGCGAGAAATCATTCAAAGTATGACCGATGCGGCATGGAGTATGAATCAAAAAATTCGCTTTATAAAGGCGTAAAAACGCATTCTCAAGATATTGAGCTCGACAAACCTACCTAAACAAACTACATAAATGAAATCACTTTCCACAAAATCAAGAACGGCGCCTACATCTGGAATTTGGATATTGGAAATTGCGGAATTTGATAGTAATTCAAATTCAGTAAGCTACTTCTCATTGGTCGGCAAGAAGCAGCCATCAGAATAGGAGCGGACAGGGAACCACTTAAACACCTACTGGAGATAGTACTGACTCAATCAAAATGAAAGGCGGGGAACAGTTCAAAATTACCGTAAAAATGCCAGAAAAGAGCTGAATTTGGTTGAGCTAGGCGGGGCTTGCCTATCTCTCCAGCAATCAGAATCAATGAACTACGCGTTTGTCGCGTTCAGGATATTGGGTTATTCAGAAAATTGCCGGGACAATACAGTATTGTCATAATTCTGTAAGGTTTCTCAAGTGTCGGCAGCTAACCAACAATCAGAATAGGAGCTGACAGTGAACGGCTTCATCCGCGCCCACACCGCGCACATTGCACGCCCCCGCTTATCGTGAGGCGCGGATAGCCGGAAAGTGGTAAACGCTGCGCCTAAAATCGCATCCCTGAGTGTACCGCACTGCGGATTGAGCCGGTTGAGGCGCCGCAGGTTACGCCAGAATCGGGCGTAAATCGCCGTTCATACATGTCGCCCTAAAATGGTACCAATAAAAAATAAACTTTAGTCCACAAAAAATTTACCCTCATTCCGGTCCATAGATGATAGTACAAAAAAGGTATTGGTTGCAGAAAATGGGGCTGTGGGACAAATATAAAAAATAAGTGTTTGGATTTTTTTACGGCACTATAACAACATAATGAATACTTACATAGTGTTGAATAATGCCAACAATTCACACTTAACTGCCAGAATAGAAAAAATACATAACTAACACCGGAACGTTTTCAAGTACATTTCATGCTACGTAATTTGACACCCATTAGAATAGTTATATTTATTCCTGTTCCAATAAAAACCAAGGCATTTCGCCCAGAAGAGAGAGAGAGTATGAGAGACAGTCTCCAGACCTGAACCCAATCAAAAATCTTTATAGGGAGCTGAAACTCAATGTAGCCCAGTGAAAGCCCTGCTGCAGTGAGTGCAACTTGGCCAAGAACTACAGAAAATGTCTGTCATCTGTAATTGCAAACACTGGTTCCTTGTACTATATAGATATTATTGTTCTGTCTTTTGTTGTAATCAAAATTACTCTATTTTGAAATATAAAGCAAATTAATTATTTAAAAATCATACAATGTGACTTTCTGGATTTTTTTACGATTCTGTTTCTCACAGTTTAAGTGTACCTATAATAAAAACTACGACTCTCCATTCTTATGTTAGGGTTGGGAAAACTTGCAAAATCACCAGTGTATCAAATACTTATTTTCCAAACTGTATATTCATAAATGTATTAATGACATTCAAATTATATTTCAAATTACGTTTTAAGTTGCTTCAATTGTACCATGTATTTAATGGTTTTAAATCATGACTTTTGTCTGTAGACTGAACATACTTATTTATATTTTGCTTTAAAAAACAGACATAGTCAAAGTAAATGCATCTGCAGATCTATGTACATTCAATAAATCATTTAACTAGTAACAACAAATGAATAAAATATATATTTTAATTAAGAATGTTTTTAAAAGAGCCAACGACTAGGAAAATAAATAATTTGGTATGATTTATGTAGAAGAGATGAAGTTTATTGTAAATTTCATTACTGGAACATTTAATACTATCTGAAGTTTTAATTACATTTCTCGCATTGACCTTTATTGTAATGTCACATTACATTTTATTTTTTTACTCTCTTTGTTATTTTGTATTTTTTTTCACACTTGACTCTGGGAATTAATATTATTTATGAAGCAGAGTATCACAATAGTAAGCAAAGTGGAAGAATATTTGAAACTGCAAGACCTGTAATTGGGAATTCATTATTGTGAAATAGATTCCGCTATTAGATTCTGTATTATTTATGTTGTACTCAAGAAAAAAAAACTGAATAATTGAGGCGCACTTGGAGTGATGACTTAATATGTTTTCAATTTTTTTTTTTTTTTGGCCAGACTAAAACTCTATTACAGACATGCTAGTTTATTAAAAACAAAAATAAATAAGAAAATTAAAAAAATTGGAAATATATAAAATATATCACTTTGTCTTGTGTCAAATAGTTTTAAAATTTTGATACAGAAGGAAGAGTTTTTTTCCCCTTGGGGTGTACAATTATTAAGACAAAAAAAATATTTTTTTTAAACCCCTTTAAACAAGCTGGGAAAATTTAGGGGCCTACGCCCTGAGGATGCGCAAACTCTAAAAACAAGTTGCTCGATCCCCGGGGTATGTCACTGTATATTACGCTGACTTTCCCGCAGCATCAGCCCCAACCGGAGATCACCTAGGGGGGGGGGGGGGGGGGGGGGGCCCATTAACCCCCTTAAATTTATCGTGAAATAGGCACAAATCAAGGGAACGCAGGGAGAAATCTCCTCCTGTTCTCTGTCGGCGCAAAGGCATGATCATCACGATTTTGCAGATGCTGTGTCTAAAGAAGCCCGGAAAGGGTATGAATCCTTCCCGGGGCTGTCTGTGACGTACCATGCCCGCCGGCTTCCCGGATCAGGCCCCGCCATGGGCAGTAAAACCCGTACTGTTCCCGGGGCCCGGGCTTTCTTGAAGCCGGGGGGGGGCCCGCCGCCCCCGGGCCGACTCCGCCCCCTTGTTCCAGAGGCCTCTCTTAATTCTAGCACGCCGTGCGACGGCAGCAATTAAAAAGAAAGGGGGAGCAGGGAGAGCGGTGCGCTCCCCCCCCGCCCTACCGGCTCGCAGGCGGGCGGGGGAAAGGGGGCTCACCGCGCCGCCTGCCGACTTCCCGGGCCCCGGCCCCCAAACCCAAAGCACAGGGTTGGGGGGGGGAGGGACGGAGACGCCGGGGGGGGCGCGGGCCCGTAAGTAAGCACCTACAGGGGGGCCCGATACTGGGAGGGAAAATACCTACGGGGGCCCCGATCGGGGGGGGGACTATACCTCAGGGGGGCCCCGATACGGGGGGGGGGGGCTAACCACAGGGGGCCCCTTTCTGGGCGGGGGACATACCCAAGGGGGCCCTGAAATTTCGAGGTGGGGGGGGGAACTATACCTGCAGGGGGCCCTGATACTGGGGGGGACTATACCTACAGGAGGCCCTGATACTGGGGCGGGGGGACAAAACCTACAGGGGGGCCCGGATCCTGGGGGGGAAATATACCAACAGGGGCCCTGATACTGGGGGGGGGGGGGACAAAGCCTACAGGGGCCAGATACTGCTGGGCTAACCTACAGGGGGCCCCAATGCCGGGGGGGGAAATATGCCAAAGGGGGGCCCCGATATGGGGGGGGAAACTATACCTACAGGGGGGCCCGGAAAGGGGGGGGGTAACTATACTACAGGGGCCTTATCGGGGGGGGAAATTACCTACAGGGGGGCCCGGTACTGGGGGGGGGAAAAATTACAGGGGGGCCCCGAACTGGGGGGGCTTTTACCTACGGGGGCCCTGAACTGGGGGGGAACTTACCTACAGAGGGCCCTGATACTGGGGGGGGCTATACCTACGGGGGCCCCCATACGGGGGGGGAGGGAACTAAACCTACAGGGGGCCCTGATACAGGGGGGGGGGGGCTATACCTACATAGGGCCCTGTTACTGGGGGATATACCTACGGGGGGGATACTGGGGGGGGGAACTATACCTACGGGGGCCCCGATATACTGGGGGGGGGAATATCCTACGGGGGGCCCTGATACTGAGGGGGGGGGGACTATACCTACGGGGCCCCGATACTAGGCGGGGGGGGCTATACCCCCAGGGGCCCTGAATATGGGGGGGGGAAACTATCCTCAGGGGCCCGTACTGGGGGGACATACCCACGGGGGGCCCATACGGGGGGGGGGGGACAAAACCCCAGGGGCCCTGAACGGGGGGGGGGGACTAAACCAAAAAGGGGCCCCATACTGGGGGGGGACAATACCTACAGGGGGCCCGGTTACTTGGGGGGGGGGTAACCTACAGGGGGGGCCCCGATACTGGGGGGGGGGGACAAAACCACAGGGGGCCCTGATATGGGGGGGGGGTATACCCAAAGGGGGGCCCGATACTGGGGGGCGGACATACCTACGGGGGGCCTGTACTGCGGGGACCCTCAGGGGGCCCTAAGCCCGGGGGAGAACTATGCCTAAAAGGGGGCCCCGATACTGGGGGGGGAAGCTTTCCTACGGGGGCCCTGATCTGGGGGGGAGGGAACTTTTCCCACAGGGGGCCATGATACTGGGGGGGGGGGACATCCACAGAGGGGCCCCGTTACTGGGGGGACATACCCACGGGGCCCTGAAGGGGGGGGGAATACCTACAGGGGGCCCTGAATGGGGGGGGAACTATACCCACAGGGGGTTTCCGAACTTGGGGGGGGGGAAAAATTACAGGGGGGCCCCGATACGGGGGGGGGGGAACTATAGCTACGGGGGCCCTAATGTTGGGGGGGGAAACAGCCTCGGGGCCCGATACTGGTGGGGGTGGGGTGGGGGGAGATATACCTACAGGGGGCCCTGATGCCTGGGAGGGAGAACTATGCCTACAGGGGGCCCTGATACTGGGGGGGGGGGTGGGAACTATACCTACAGGGGGCCCCCCTTTCTGGGGGGGGGGGGGGGCTATACCTACAGGGGGCCCCGAATGGGGGGACTATCCTAAGGGGCCCGAAAATGGGGGAGGGGGGGCTTCCTACAGGGGCCCCCGCTGGGGGGGGGAACTAAAACCCCGGGGGCCCTGATCGGGGGGGAGGAATATACCTACGGGGGGCCCGTATGGGGGGGAAAAACCTCAGGGGGGGCCCCGAACTGGGGGGGAAAACCTAAGGGGCCCTGATCGGGGGGGGGGAAATATCTTCGGGGGCCCGATACGGGGAACAACCTAGGGGGCCCCGTACTGGGGGGGAAAATTACCTCAGGGGCCTAAAAATGGGGGGGGGGGAGCTATACCTCCAGGGGGCCCGGATACTGGGGGGGGAGAACTAAACCTACAGGGGGCCAAGATACTGGGGGGGAACTAAACCTACAGGGGGCCGTGATACGGGGGGGGGAACTATACCCAAGGGGGCCTGATACGGGGGGGACTATACCTTAGGGGGCCCCGATACTTGGGGGGGGGGAATATACTTACAGGGCGCCCTAATTTTTGGGGGGGGGACTCTACAGGGGGCCCTGTTACGGGGGGGGGCTTTAACCTACAGGGGGGCCGTACTGGGGGGGGGAGAAACTTCACCACAGGGGACCCTTTACTGGGGAGGGGGAGAAACTACACCTACAGAGGCCCTATCTTGGGGGGGGAATACCACAGGGGGCCCCGATACTGGGGGGGGGGACTAAACCTACAGGGGGCCCGATTACTGGGGGGGGGGGCTATACCTTCAGGAGGCCCGAACTGGGGGGAGGGAAACATACCTTTTAGGGGGTCCTGATAAAGGGGGGGGGAAAACTATGCCCACAGGGGGGCCCCAAACTGGGGGGGGGGATTTTGTTTTAGGGGAGCCCCAAAGACTGGGGGGGTAATCACAGGGGGGGACTATTCTGCGACAGGTGGGCCCTAAACTACGGGGGGGGCTATTCGCCTCAGGGGGGGCCCCAATCCGGGGGGGGACTATTCTGCCTACAAGGGGGGGCCCCAATCTAAGGGGGGGGTTTTTCGCCTACAAGGGGGCCCTAATTCGGGGGGGCTATTTCCTACAGGGGGCCCCAACTACGGGGGGGGACTATTCTTTTCCTACCCTTCCCTTTACGAGTCCCTATTCTTTAAAACCCACGGGGGGGTAAACTACAGGGGGGCCCCCATTTTACCCAGGGGAATCCTAAGCTAAAGCCCGGGGGCCTGAAGCTGCCTACATCTCCCCAAAAATACCTACACCCCCCAGGGGGGGCCCCCTTTTTACCCCCAACCGACGAGGGGGCCCCTAAATTACCAGGGGTAATTTTTTACCATTTGGGCCATATAAATTGGGAGTTGTACATGGGGAGGGGGAACTCAGTTTTGGGGCGTTTTAAAAAAAGTGAGGAGTCTCAGGGTTTTTTGTTTCAAATTTACAGGGACGAATGGGGGACGTCATGGGGGGTCGGCCAAATAAAAAAAAGGTAAACTGAACATTCCTCAGACAAGACGTTACCTTTTGGGGGGCCCAAATGTAAGTAAACTATTTTTCAAAGCACCCGTGTAACCTGTATCTACAAAATATAGGGGCACTGTATGGGGGAAATATTGGTTTTGGTGTGTGGTTTATAAAACACTAAAAGTTGGGGGTATTTTTCAGTATTGTTTATTTGGAGGGTATGTGGTGGATGTGCAAATATTATTAGGTGCTTGTATTTGTTTTTTTTTTTTGTTTTGGGGTTTGGTCTTGTTAACTGGTTTTGTCAATAACTTATGGTGGTGCTAGTCAGAATATGGTAGCGATAGGTGGCGGTATTATGTAGAATTTATATATTGTTGCTTGGCAAAATTGGTCTGGGTATACTGGCTTTGCCAGTAACATTATAATGGTGACATGTGGAGGTATTTGCTGGACCTTGTATAACCCAGCAAGAACTAAATCCAAAAACAATGGCACAATTGCATTCTTTTTTCTTGTGACCCCAAAAACATTTTTTTATTTTTCTGGGGTGGTGATGGTTGTGAGCTGGGGGATGTGTCAGGATGGTCGGGGAGGGGGAGGAGCAGGGGATTGGGATAGCCGGGGAGGGGGAGGAGCAGGGGGTTGGGTCGACCGAGGGGGGGTGGGCAGACGCTCCAGCTGTATGGGGCCCCAAAATTTCTGATGGCGGCCCTGCCGGGGATCGTGACTTACATTTGTCATAGAGATCAATACACAGCAATACGCTGGATATTGATGTCTATATGAATGAGTGATCTTCAGATCTCTCATTCATATCCCCTATGGGGAAAGGTAAAAAAAGAATGTGAAAAAGTAAAAAAATTGAAAAACAAGTAAAACGCAAACACAAAAAATAAAATAAAAAACACGTACACCTCCCTTACCCCTTTACAAACGCCAATTGCCCCAAAAAAGATCAAAAATAAATAAAGTACCCATATTTGGCATCGCCACGTGCATAAGGATCTGCCCTATAAATCTGTCATGTTAACTAACCCATACAGTCAACGTCGTAAAAAAAAAAAACAATCACAGGATTACGATTTTTTTTCATCCTGCAGCACAAACAATGGAATAAAAAGCGATCAAAGACTCCTACAAACTCCAACGTTGTACCAATTAAAACATCAGTTCATCCCACAAAAAAAAGTCCTCACACATCTCTGTATACGGAAAAATAAAAAAGTTATAGCGATGCATTAATATTCTAACACCTTTTTTTTTTAAAGTGTTCAACATAAAAAACTATATGAATTGGATATCGCTGTAATCGTATCGACCCACAGAGTAAAGCTAACTTATCATGGATGCTGCACGGTGAGCGCTGTTAAAAATAAAAAAACACTACTAGGATTGCAGTATTTTCTTCACCCTGGGTTTCATAAAACAATCAAAAAGGCTTGTTCTCCCAAAAATGTTACCAATAAAAACATCAACTCATCCCGCAAAAAACAAGCCTATAAACAGCTCCGTACACACAGAAATAAAAAAGTTATGGCCCTCAGACTATGGCGATGCAAAAACGTGTTTTCCTGTTTGAATAAAAGTGTTTTTGTTGTATAAAAGCAGTAAAACATAAAAAAAAACAAATTGGGTATTGCTGTAATCATATTGACCTGCTGAGTAAAGCTACCATGTCCTATATACCATACAGTGACCGCTATAAATAATAAAAATAATAAGCACTACCAGGATTGCTGTATTTTATTCAAAACGCCTCACAAAAACCATAATTAAAAGTGAGCACAGCATCTTATGCACCCCATAAAGAAACCAATAAAGGCATCAATTCACCCCACAAAAAACAAGCCCCTACACAGCTCCGTACACAGCAAAATAAAAAAGTTATAGCTATCAGAATAGGACAACATAAAAACACAATTTTTTTAGACATATTTCTATTGTGTATAAGTAGTAAAGCATCAAAAACTATATAAAATGTATATCATTGTAATTGTACCGACCCCCATAGTAAAGTTATAATGTCATTTATCCCGCATGGCGAATGCTGTAAAATTGAAACCCAAAAAACAGTAACAGAACTGCGTTTTTTCCCCCATTTTCATGGCCCAATGCTAAAAAAAACTATGCACACCTGTGCTCCCAAAATGCACAATACACCCCTATATGAGATCCATGAGGGGTGTTGAATCCAAAATGGGGCAACTTCTGGAAGGTTTCACCTGTTCTGGTATTTTGGGGGCTTTGCAAATGCGATATGGCTCCACCAAAATATGCGTTCCAAAAGCCAAATAGCGCTCCCTCCCTTATATGCCCTGCCATGCGCCCAAACAGCAGTTTACACCCACATGTAGGGTATTGCCGAACTTGAAATAAATTTTGTAACAGATGTTGGGGTGTTTTTTTTTCCAGGATTCCTTGTAAATATGAAACATTTTCAGCTAAAATTCAGATTGTTGGAAAAAACAGATATTTTTAATTTTCACAACCTAATGCGAAAAAAAATTGTGAATCACCTGTGGGTTCGATATACTCACTGTACCCATGGATATATTCCTTAAGGGGTTTAGTTTCTAAAATGGGGTCTTTCTAGGGGTGTTTATTAAGTTTTAGCACTTTAGGGCATCCGCAA
Source organism: Phyllomedusa bahiana (assembly GCA_025379985.1). Taxonomy (NCBI): domain Eukaryota; kingdom Metazoa; phylum Chordata; class Amphibia; order Anura; family Hylidae; genus Phyllomedusa; species Phyllomedusa bahiana. The sequence goes on along the minus strand of JAODAL010036693.1, from coordinate 4,034 downwards.
ACCTGAAATAGTGCCTAAATAAAATCGTATTGAAAATGAGACCCCAGAGTCCGGCAGGTGCTCCTCCTATTCTGATTTTTGTGGTTGAACCAAATAATGCACTAGGGCCACATATAGGATATCTCTAAAAACGGAAGACCTGGGGGAATGCATTTACCTGTTCACATTTACCGTATTGCAGTGAATAATAGATCTATTAAAAATCTACAAAAAAAAGGGAAATTTTGAAATTTCACCTTCACTTTGCATTTATTCTGTGAAATACCTAAAGGGTTAACAAACTTCCTAAACACTGTTCTAAATACTTTAAGGGGTCTAATTTCTTACATGGAGTGATTTATGGGGGTATCTACCATACAGGCCCCTCAAAGCCACATCAGAACTGGAATGGTCCCTAAAAAATGTATATTGCAAATTTTCTTGAAAATGTGAGAAATTACTACTAAGTTTCTAAGCCCCTAATGTCGTAAAAAAATAAAAAGACATTTAAAAAATGATGCCAACCTATAGTGGACTTATGGTAGATGCTAGGTACAATCTATTTTGTGGTGTATAATTATCTGTCTTGCATGCAGAAATTTTGGAACTTTCAAAATTACAAATTTTTCCAAATTTTAACAATATTTTTATATTTTTCACAAACAAACAAGGATTGTATGGACCAAAATTTCTTACTAACGTAAAGTACAATGTGTCACGAGTAGTGTTGAGCGATTATTATCTACAAAGTTGAAATCGGCACAGTTTTTATGTTGATCGAAATTTTTAGATCATGCGATAATTTAGGTTAAAATCTGTGCATCATCTATTAAGATCGCGCCATTTTCGGCGCTTCCTGTCATTTTGGCGGCCAGCAAATCAGCTTACAGAATAGAGCAGGGTGAGATGTGTGTGCGACGTCATGACTGGGATGTGTATGGTTGCGATTGGCTGGAAAAATCACATGACCTAGTTTTACATAGAACAGCCCTTCCTGTTCAGCCTCAGTGTCTCTCAGCGTCTCATAGCAGTAGGACGTGCGCTCTGCCTGTGTCCAACCAGCTCAGCGAAATAATTCTATTCCTCCACAGAGAAAGCTCTACTGTTAGCTGTGATCCTTACAACTTAGTTAGATCAGAGATTGGAAGATTTTATAGAGTTCGGTCGAGAATATTAAAGGATGATCTACCGCTGTAACGTCACGGGGTGGAGGGGGGGGGCCCGCGGGCGAACACAGACAAGCTCTATAAAGAATATTGGATAAAGTTCACCAAGACTTAGTGTAGACATTGCAGTGCAATAGCTTTATTATTAACAGTTTTCTATTGAAATATTTCCTGGTAACTGCAGGTCTCTTTGTTAGGTGCAAAACTCCACTTTAATTATCAGTATACATTTCAGTTAGGTGTTCATTTTCAATTTTGCCCATTCCACCTTTGTTGATATATCCACCTTGCAGTTAAATTTGAATCCAGCAATTTTGTAGTCAGAAGGGTTTGATAGGTGCAAAAATACCTTGTAATTTCGAAAAAAAATTTCGATAGTGTTTTTTGCTTTGGCGCACTACAGTTTTGTTCATTGAGGGCTTGTTTAAAATGTGAATACAGCAATTTTGTAGTCCCCAAAGGTAAATTGTGGGTGCCAAAAATCCCTTGATTATAAAAAAAAAAATTCAGATACGTCTTTTTTCACTTTGGCGCACAAAGTTTTTTCATTGAGGACCTTGCATTTTTAAATGTGATACAGCATTTTGTAGTCACCCAGGTAAATTTTTAGGTGCCAAAAAATTTTTATTTTTCCGAATACATTACGATACGGTTTTTTTTTATTTTGGGCGACTAAGTTTTTTTCATTGAGACCCCTTGCATTTAAAAATGTGATACAGCAATTTTGTAGCCCCCACAGGTGAATTGAAAGGTGCCAAAAAACCTTGTATTATCGAAATCATTACAGATACGTGTTTTTTCACTTTGGGCCCCACTAAGCTTTGTTCATTGAGACCCCTTGCACTTAAATGTGAATACAGCAATTTTTAGTCAAAGGTGAATTGATAGGTGCCAAAAAAAACCTTTGTATTATCGAACATTACAGATACGTGTTTTTTCACTTTGGGCACAAGCTTTTTTTCTTTTGAGACAATTGACTTAAATGTGAATAAGCAATTGTGTAGTTCCACAGGGAATTATAGATGCCAAAAAATCCTTTTATTATGAATCCTTACATTAGTGTTTTTTCCTTTTGGGCCCCTAGTTTGTTATTGAGACACCTTCCCTTTTAAATGTGAATAAGAAAATTTTGTAGTCACAAGGTAAATTGAAAGGTGCAAAAATACCTTGTTTTATCCAAATCTTAAAAGATAGTTTTTTTTTCCTTTGGCGCATCCGTTTGTTCATTGAGACACCTTGCACTTAAATGTAAATACAGAAATTTTTGTATCATACAAGTAAATTGTAGGTGCCAAAAAATACCTTGTATTATCCGAATACATTCCCAGATACGTGTTTTTTCACTTTGTCGCACTACAGCTTTGTTCATTGAGACACCTTGCACTTAAATGTGAATACAGCAATTGTGTAGTTACCACAGGTGAATTGATAGATGCCAAAAAATACCTTTTATTTTCCGAATACATTACAGATACGTGTTTTTTGCACTTTTGGGCCCAGTCCAGATTTGTTGACAGAGCCACCTTGCAGTTAAATTTGAACCCAGCAATTGTGTTAGTTAACACAGGTGAATTGATAGGTGCCAAAAAATATTATATTTATTATCCGAATACATTACGATACGTGTTTTTTCACTTTGGCGCACTACGCTTTGTTCATTGAGGCACCTTGCACTTAATTGTGAATACAGCAATTTTGTAGTCACCACAGGTGAATTGAAAGGTGCCAAAAATACCTTGTTTTATCCGAATACATTTCAGATACGTTTTTTTTTCACTTTGGCGCAGGCCAGCTTTGTTGATAGATCTACTTTGCAGTTAAATGTGAATACAGCAATTTTTTTTTGATTTGAGGAATTTGAGAATAGCTGTGATTTGCCGTCTTTTAATAAGAGACTTTCCAAAACTCTTCCATACCTTCTCAAATTTTTATATTTCTGAAAAATGGGAGCGAAATGCAGGTGGTAAGCGAGCAAAGAGGGGGGTTGGGACTGGAGGTAGAGGTACGAGAGAAGGTGCTCCTTCCAGTGCTGGCGACAACACGCATGCCAGCGGATCGCCGGTTGCAGGACCGTCAGGCCTGTCATCGCTGGGTCAGTGCCCTGTGAATCTCAGTAACGAAAAGCGCGCAATCTGTCCTTCAGTGGTTAATGCAACCTACATCCAGCAGTCTTACCTCCTCGTCCTTCCCAGTCACGGCCACAAATGTCGTCATCGCATCATCAGCATCCCTCCAAAAATGAAGCAGCCCAAATGTCAACTCATGTACCCACCACTGTGGATAATCCATTTTCTGAAGACCTCTTTGATGACAAAATGCGGTTGGGGTCAGAATGCATGTCAAAAGATCAAGAGGCAAAGATGATGATTTTCTCTACTCTGACGCCCAGTTACTGATGCATCAGAGCAGGAGAAGGAAGCCGGTCAATCGGCAAAAAATCCCGGGCGGTCGGCAACGCCTTGCAGTCCCCCTTGCTTGTAGCCCGCAGCTCCTGGATGCAGAATGTCAGGACGACGAAGTCACCTGTGTTGATGATGATGACGACATTGCGGATCCAACGTGGTCTTTTCAGCAGAATTTGCTTGCGAGCGCTTCATCACTGGACGAGGAGGAAGGACGATGGGGTAGTGTCGTACGGGTTCCGCCTCAAAAAGGAAGAGGGCGGTCGCAGAAGTCCGCTGATATGATTCAGCCAGCCACGGTCAGTGCAAATCCCGCTCCTCGCTTATCGCCGTCAAAAAAGTTCGGACCTCTCAAGCCTGGGCCTTATTTGAGCAAGCCTCCTTTATTCACCCAGCGATGTCATATGCCACCGCATAAGTAGAGGCAAGAACCTTAGGTGGTTAACCACCACCAAAGTCTGTCACATGCAGCGAATGCATGAGTTTA